>NAPT01000042.1:0-77888 GCA_002927785.1 Cladonia uncialis
TAGACGCAGCGTCAGATGTATAAAAGAGACATAAGAGACACCCTCAAACGTCCCCGCCGGCACCTCATACAACCTTAACAATGGCTTATTCGGGTCCTTAACAAGCACATACTTCCCATCTTTCATATTCCGGCACATATCAACAATCGTACGCACGATACCCCAACCGTTGGCGAGATTCAGATTCATTTGCTCGGCAAATTTGCGCGGGTCGTAGCCTACGACGCCGAGGATGACGTGCTTGTCAGCAACTTTGGGGGAAGCGCGCGACACGAAGCTGGTGTGGTATGTTAGTGGACCTTTGACTGGGAGATGTTTGGTGAGGGGGGGGGGAGGAATGGCTTACCCGAGCTTCATTACGTCTGCGCCGGCTAGGATGGCTTGAGTGGCCCACCGAGCTAATTTGCAGCTGTTGTTCTTCATTTCCGTGGCTACAACTGCACCACGCTGGCTTGTCAACTTGGTCCTCCAGTCTAGCGCGCCACCGCTTCCTTGAGCTTTGTGGTCGAATTCGTTGAGTGCTTTTAGCGTGAGGAGCTGGTCTTCGCCGCTGATGTTGTTCTTTACTACGGCGTCGATCTCTGTACGGACGACAAGGTGGAGAGGATCTTCGTCTTTCTCTAGGGAGAGGTCAAAGCGGCGGTATTTGTAGGCTTTCGAAGCTAAGGGTTCGGTCTCCTCTGTGGGGTTGTAGAAAGGGTTTTCGTGATTCATTTCCAATTTGCTCGTCTCGCTCTCCATAACGGTTTGATTTGCAAAGTTGTGGTTTATGAAGGTAGCTTCAAGTGCTAGCGCTTGAGGAAAATTTATACTGTCTTTATTGCCTTCGCTTGCTTCAAGAGGAGCGTCGGCCGCGTTCTCGTTCACCGATATCATGTCCAGAGATGATCCATCGCGCTTGTCGAGGTAGATCTTATTATTGTGCTTTGTGATAACAATGTCCCAGCTATAAACGGACCGAGGAGCGCACATAAGCATAGAAAGGATGTTGTCAGTGGCGAAGATTGTAGCCTCATCTTTCTCGGCCAAGTCTTGGACTATAGGGTCTGAAGAAGTTGTAACATTGTAAGCGGCGCGGTCCACGACATTAAGCTTTCGCTCTGTGTTCTTCACTGGAGGCTTGTCGTAGCTGCGGTCGTAGTAGTAGAGGAAGCCATAGCTATCGATATCTTCACCCCGAGAAGTCTCAAGATTCAATTTTGACAGACGAGCAAAGTCGATTTCTTCTAGCATATGCCAGTCGGGCTTGATGTTCACAGACGAATCGCGGTTCCGTTGTGGCTTATCATAATCTTTCCACCCAAATCTCCGGTTACCACGACCCCCTCTTGCCCCTCCTCTTTGGTCGTAAAGATATGCTTGTTGTCCGCCACGACCACCTACTCTGGAGTTCTGATAATTTCCTCGCCCACCGCGAACATCCCGGCCTCCTCGTCCTCGACCACGGAATACAGTGCCACCACCACGGCCAAAGCCTCGTGTCTTAGTTGAAGTACGAGTATTGTCGACCACGGAAAAAGAGGATTCATCTTCCGCTACTTGAACGGCGAACAGACTGGAGGTGCCTGCACCATAGACTTGCTGATCTGGAAGGACTGTTAGCATGACGACCATTTTATAACCCCGACATATGAGCTTACCTCTGTAATTCCTGTTATATTGCTGTCTTCCTCCTCGCCCATCTCTGTCTTTGCCTTCAGCAGTCCAGTCGGCCATGCGCCCCAGCTTGTCGCCCTTCGAATATGGCGCATATGGGACTCCGTCGACAAGAGCGTCTGTAGTGGTAGGTGGGCCCCATGTCTCATCTGACGGCAGAGCCGAGACTATTGAGGAAATCGAGATAGGCATGTTGTTATGTTGTACTTATGAGTTTGTGTGCATGTTTTCCCAGTAGGACAATCCTCGGCTACTTTATCTAATCGCAACGCTTACGCTAAGCTTATTACGGCCATATGGGTTTGGCACCAGTCGAACAGCACCGCAGAACACCCTTTGGAGCAAATACTATCTGTGCACTTGTAGGCTGACATGCTGTATTTGACTGAGTCAATCTTCGGTTAGTATATTGAGGGTCGAAGCTTGGTTACTGTCCTTCTTAGACCATGACTGTCCAGCTGAGATTCGAGACTGGACGACGGTAGCAATAGCTTCGACCTTCACACGAGCTTTCGAGGCGATACCGTAAGTCTAGTCAGCAGGGCAGGCTGCCTCTAGACCCTCGGGCATTCTCAATCTCCATCTTCCAAAACACATCTCTTCATGGCATATCTACGGCAATCCACATATTGCTTCCTTCCCTTAGTTTCTTGGCCACCCACCAACCTCCCAGCCCGTAAACCTTGTAGTAGATATCTTCAAACTCCTGCTTTCACTTCGCCCTGATGTAGCTCATCAAATGTCTTTCGAAAGCCTCACACCTGATCGGCATCTCTAGCTGGTAGAAGGGATTTTTCATGACATAATCCGCATACAACTCATAAACCTTCCGTATAATAACATCCACATTTGGCTGGTTTGGTTCAGTAAACAATAAAAACTTCGTACCCGTAAAGGTCTGGAAACATGTTAACCGGAACTGGGAGGATTCGAGGACTTCAATGCCTGTTCGGTCTTTGGAGGGTATGCCAAGGGAGGAGGGTGTGAGGGATTTTGTGATTGCGTGCACTCTAAATAGTGGGTTTAGCTGGACAATCATTTGAGGGTAGAGTGCACATACCCATGAAATGTACCGGCTAGGACGAGTAGGTCGTTGACAGACACTTTGTTGAGGGCGGAGTTGAAGTCGCGGTTGAACACAAGACCGCCTGCCTTATTAATGATGATTAAAGAGTAAACCACCCTGGTAGGCATTAGCAAGAGCTATGAGGATGTCAGTAATACGCGTACATTATGTCGCGCTCTACTTAAGAGGATAGTCCTGACAGGTTGAAGATCCTGCCGCAAAGCTGAGCGCCAGTTCCTGGACGACCTGTACTTATTCCACCGTGGCTTCCATGGAAAAATTCTCAAATGAGGATGACCTCTTTTGCAGCTTCGCTAGGAGATTGTGTCAGAATCCCGTATTTGATGTAGCATGATAAGAGTAGCAGATAATTCATATGTAGATGTGTGATGAGCAGACGCCCAATTGGATGTTGTCTTGGCGGGTCAAGGCGGAATGATGCACAATTTAAGATCTCCCTACCACTCCAGCACTCAGATTCTGGACGCAACGATTAGCGCTCCAGCCTACCCAGAGGCCTTTGTGAAGGGTTGCCACCATGGGCATATCCCTAAGGGAAGCGGAGGATAGTAGATTGCGATCGCACTCACTGCTGACACTCACTCTCTATTCCTCCCTTACCCCTAACCCAAAAATTTGTAGGCGGGCGGATAGTGTCACAGAGAAAACAAAGTACGTGAAGAAAACCATCAGGGGTTAGGTCTGGGTCTTAGGGCACTTTGAGAGGTAAGTAAACATATCATCTCCACCGTCTAGCTGGCTCGTACTACTCAGTCAAGCAGATGGATTGTGCCGTAAAGGAGAAAGAGACATGCGACATTAGAGGGTCCCTTTGCAACACCTGGATTGACCTTTTTCACCCATACTGCTGGCTACATCATGCACACTAATATTGACTTACGGACCGAATGCTCCTTTTATAGATCGACTATATCTTCATTTATGGAATAGTCAGATCTATTTGTGGAACAAACATGTCTGTCCTAAACATTCATTCAGAACATTTCTTTCCTAATCCTTGAAGTATACTCGATCTATCTGCCTGGCCTTGAAGTACTTATACAAACGGACAACCACCAGTGAAGCTAAGATAAGCCATTATAGTCGCCCTTTGAGTCGCCCTTTGAACGCCTGCCTATATCCATTCAAGCAACATAAGTGCTCCAGAGTCCACCCAGAGTATCACACCATTGGGCTTATTTGGCATTCTTTGTATATTCGCCGTATAATTCAAAGAGAATACTCATGCTCTGGCTCTCTTTTTCTCATCTCGAAAGCTCCTCTCATAATCATTCTGATTGATCGTCCTGTTGTTCTCTAGCGATGTCAATTCCGTAAGGAACTCGTTCTTTTCTAGACAACATTATTAGCGGAAGTCTGGAGGCTCAATGTTTGATTGACACATACCGTCCTCGCCAGTGAATTGCAACTCCAGGGTCTTGACTTTCTCGTTGACGGTAGTATTCTTCCATTTCTCCGGCCGGGGAAAGCGGAAAACCGACAAGTCCCAACTCTCCAAGCCTCGATCTCCTTCTTGATCAGCGATCAACATATGTATCGTGAAGTACCGTTTCGCTTCAAGAATGACTCTATTACAGCGCCGCATAGGGTTCCGACAGCCGCATGACCTTGGCTCAACATGAATGCTTGCGTCCACTGGCTTTGGGTTAGCATCGACGTCTAGGAGTTGCGATCGCTGCGTCATAACTTACACGTTAGGTGAACAAAGCTATATCGCTGGTTGCATAACGTCATTATCATAAGCACTGGCAGTACTGGTTTGGAAAATTCTACACCATCACTGCGGGGACCTCGAACAGGCGACATGACACTGCTTCGAGACATCATAGTCCCACCAGATACTGCCGAAGAATTCCGTCGAATTTCGTGGCTACCGATCGACTCGGCTGCCAAGCTCGTCGATGGCGATCCCGGGCTCGCCATCGAGGAATTTCCAACTGAAAATTCTGATGGACTTACAGCGGACATTGGCGGTAGAGGCTTATATTGCCAGAGCTGCAATATTCCTTTTCCTGAGTCGCCAAGCCTCTCAGAGCCGTTAATGCGCCAGCGGGCAACCGGCATGTCATGATGAACTCGATACCCAGTTAATGCTCGCTGGAGCTTTTCAATGTCCTCATGACTAAAGAAGACGAACTCTTTCGGCATTCTGCCTCGCTCGTTGTACGAGAGCATGTTATATCGAGGCGAAGAGCCCTGAAATGGGTTCCCATACGCTGGGACAAGTCGATGTCTATCCATGTTCAGCTCGACTTCCTTGTCATATTGAGCCACCAGAGTGTCCGCTTGTTTCGTTGAAGTTACAAGACGAAAGTCGGTCTCATTTTGACGGAAGACTAACAGAGCCGACTCACGGTTGCTGGAATCTGATGGTAGCTGAATTTCCAGTATCTTCTCTTCTAGTGGCCCAGATTCTCCTGCATTCAAAGGATTTGGGTCTTGGTTGTCGCCGCTGCTGATAAAGTAATAGCAAGTAGGGAGCTCGAGCAGCTCTTGCGTAGAAGGCTTGTCAAGTTCCCCAGCCTCAAAGCGGTGGAGCTGAGCCCTGATATTGTCTTCGAACTGCCTCATGCGATCGGCCCAGATTGATTCGGTGCCAGCAGCCTGGAAATGGTGACCTTTTTTGATTTCTTCCAAGATCCAGATGGATTTGGCTAGGTCCACATATTGCGATAATGTCGGTACATTACCGAGATCTGACGCTGGGTTGAATCTGACGGTACTCCCCGCGAAATGGAAAGTCAGGGCTCCGAAAGCCTCCCTGAGCGGCCATTCGGATCCTTCTACAGACCATGACGGTCTATTTCTCTGAAATTCGGATTCCAATCTTCCTTTCAACTCATTCGAGACGACATTGGCCGAAAGATTTTGGGACTGCTCAGGACCATTTATCATTAGACGCTCCAGTCGAGCCACTTGTCTTCTCAATTGTTGGATTTCGCTTCCATTTCTGATGATAGAATCGAATTCGGCGGGTATCGTGTAGAATTCTACTTTGTCTATGTGGAACTTGAGTCTTGCCCTTGAATTATCGACAGCGTCCTCCGCAGATGACCACCAGCGCAAATTAAAAGAGACATTAGTGCGGCCACTTCGCAAATAGCCATGGCGACGCAATAATGAGTCGCATTCCCGCAGGGTCTTATGGAAATCGCCTGTCAATTGTGGCCACAAATTTTCCGCCGCATCCACGTCGTAGGCACCACTATGCAACTCTCGTTGGGGATACTGTATTTCATATCTTTGGACAACACCTTGCAGTCTCTTAAGGCTCTCCCCTAGAGCTCTAATGTCACTGGTAAATCCTTCGTACTTAATGTCTAGGATGGGTAAATGCTACATCAGCTAGCTGATAACAGGAGGTCAACCAGTCTATGACTTGCCGCCATGGGCTTTCAAGGTGATGAATTGGCTTACTTGCTCCTTGATCTTTGTTGAAACATCTGTCATAGATTTCCCCCGATAATTTTATCGCCCCAGCAATATCTGAAATCGAGAAGCCAAAAGGAATGCCCATCTTTCATCTGATATTTCAATGTATATAACCTAGTTCAAAGGCCAGTAGGGACTGCGAAGAATTGTGCATGGAAAGGGACAGGCTGAAATCGGAGGGGAGACTATCATGCCAATTTGAGCTTTGGATTACCGGGCGTTCTAGTACTCCAGTAATCTCTAGGCCATCACTGTGTTGGCGTCTAGGGCCGAATTGGGGCGCACAAGGGAGGGTCATCTAGTACTATTATCGTCATTGATTGGCTAATTGCTTCAGCGCTTAAGTTCTTTTGTACTAAAACAAGAGGTTATGGCTTACACTAAACACGTGGCCCTATGCGAGACTTACTCAAGCGAAAAGGCAGAACGAGGCTTCAGTCTACCTCAAGAGCTAGGACTCGCGCCAGCCTTTTCGTTAAAGATGCATGAAAAGACCTCTCTCATAAGTCACGCGAGGAATAGGACGAGGTTCCTTGGTCGCTCCCTCGTGTGGCATTCAGAATCATCACCGAGATTATCTCTTTCCAAAACCCACCTCATTCCTCAACGTTGTTATCCCGGCGTATTCTGTGGAACATGCCTTTGGAAGATGACGACCAGCGACGCGTGGATCAAGCGATGCGCGAGGTGGGAGCCGACAGGAGCGGGACGAGGCTACTCGTGCTCAATGCTTCCCAAAAGCAAAGATTAGGCTACTGGACTGTGTTCTGTGCTTTGGTTAATCGAGCAATCGGTACGAGGCTTTGTTTCCCGATCATCTCCGGCAATCGCAGCTTAACATGGGGATTAGGAACCGGAGTATTCATCACGCCGGCGAGCTTAATTAGGGCCACTGGCAGTCCTGGAGCCTCACTATTGCTCTGGTCCCTTGGTGCCATCACTCGCATGTGCTCACTTCTGGTCTGGCTCGAATTCGGACTTTCAATCCCAAAATTTGAGCTTCAAAACCGGAACGATGACGGTTCCCCGGCCGAAGGTGTATCTTTGCAGAACTTACCAAGAAGTGGTGGGGAGAAGAACTATGTAGGCTACCACTCTGACTGATATGTGCGATGGCTAAGTCAATGCCGGTGTCTCATAGCTCGAATACGTATTTCGATCTGACAGATTCGGCAGAATACGGGTTACTTGTATGTATGGTGTTATCTGCATCACCATGGGTAACCTCTCTGGAAATTGGATCGCTTTCGGAATTTACGTCTTGCAAGCTGCCGGCATCAACGAGGGTCATAATTCCATAGTACGAGCTTTAGCTGTCGTTTGTATGACTGCTGCTTGCCTCTTGCACGCGACCTCCAAGCAAGGCGGCATCTACACCATTATTGTCATGGCGATGTTCAAGGTCTGTATCTTATTGGCAATCATAGGGATTGGTTTCGCTGCACTGGGAGGAAAGACCTATGGTTACGGACCGATCCATGGAGAGACTATCACCAACAGTATCACACAGACTGGTCCGCCAAATTTGGACCCGCTTTCATCTTTCGCTCACGCCACAAGGGATTTTGCCAGCTATGCAAATTCGATTCTGTTCGTTCTCTATACCTTCAGCGGCAATGAGCAACCCTTCTACGTACGTAACACCCTCCAAAGCTTTTTCTAGCTAATTTTGATGTTTGTACCAGGTGCTCAATGAGGTTATACCCCCCAAGAAAATCTTCGCCAGAGCAACCATATCTGCTGTGGCCTTGATCATTGTCCTATTCATGCTCCTACATATTGCATACGTAAGTATCCTACAATTTGGAAGCCACAATGCGTGCTAAAAGCAGAATAGCTTGGTGTGGTTTCTTACGACCCATACTTGAATATTCAGTGCCTTTCTATTAAGGATTCAGTTAATAAATTCAACACAACCCTCATCAACGATGTGGTTGCAAATAACACATTGATTGAAGACAAATGCAGTCTAGACATGGCCACCGTGTTTTTTGGGGCAGTGTTTGGAGGACACCTAGCTCAACGCGTGATGTCAGGAATTATAGCATTCTCGATATTTGGAAACATCGTTGTCATGACATTCACGGCCTCGCGAGGTAAGCAATCTCCGGAACGATATCCGCCGCACAATTAGTAAAGACTGATACTTCGGATCAGTCAAACAGGAAATTGCCAAAGAAGGCATACTACCATTCTCTCTTTTCTTCGCCCGCAGTACGACCACCCCCTGGGCGCTCATCCGACAACGCCTCTGGCCACAGCACGACTACGTGCCCGAACAGAGTCCTGCCCCGGCGCTACTGCTCCACTGGACTTTCTCCATGATCTTGATAGGAGCAACCTCAGCCAGGGCCCCAGACGTAGCTTGCCAGATCCTTGTATCACTTTGCGCCTATACGATCGTCATTATGGTCGGCTTCTTCACTGCCAGCGGTCTCCTCATCGCGCGTTTCTTCAAGGACGAAGGTGAGTGGGTTCAACGATCAGGCTTCAAGCCTTGGGATGGACCGACGGCGGCTATTCTCTATTCAGCAATATGCGCATTCCTCCTGGCCGCATCATTCGTTCCACCAAAAAAGGGTTCGCCATTTCTGACCGAGGTTAAGTGGTACGTCGTCCCCACTGTAGGGTTGAGCTTCTTGGTGCTGGGTTATGTATATTACTTAGTGTTGATCTATGTCGTTCCGCCTTTTTTCAAGAAGGGCAAAATGCTATATGCGGATAGGACAGCTGTCATTGTTCGTGAAAACAACGAGTACGTGCAATTCCTCGAGATCGTGGATACGGCTTGGGAGGCTGGTGAAGACTCAACCGATAATTCGGATACGGAAATGCGTAGGATGACTGTATTAAGCAAATGATCTTTAGCATCAGGTGGTGTGGATGTTGCTAATAGCCATTTTCAAATCACGTTGGATATATATAAAAAAGAACTACTAATTATCAATGAAGTCTTCAAAATGACAATCTGAACTCATTAACTACCGTGGACAAAACCACGCCAGAGGCACGAGATTCTGTTTGCTGGACAATGTCTACTCTCTAGTAAAGATTCAATCTTCGATTTCTGGCGTTGGTCATATCGACGGAGACGAAGCTTAACAGGCTATCTCCGCTTGAACAAAGCTTTTTCTAGTGGCTGGTAAGAGAATAGATTATAAGTCATGCATATGGAGCTAACATGTGATAAGTTATCCCTGATTATACCCTTAAATATCATAGCTCTAGAGGTTTCTAACCCTTGAACATAGCGTTTTCTCACTTAATAAGTCTGTGATCAAAGACATATACTGCTCCAGAGGACGTTAATAAGTGTTGAACCCAACTTTCACAACCGCTCTATGCATGACTTATGCTTCATTCTCTTACTTATCACTACCGCTAATACTCTATCACCACCATTTACGTTTAAGAATAACGACATCGATAGCGATAGTGAAAGCAATAGTCTAGTCAATAATCAACTTCTTACTTGTCCTAGGACATAATTTTAGCCCATCTAATGGTAGACGGACAATTTATTAATAGACGGACTAGTAGCCAATGGACTAGTCTAGGAACAATCCGACATGTTTGATTTGCAAGTGGACAAGAATTTCTGTGCGGACTAGAACAGCTGACTTGAAGAGTTCGCCCCCTTACCGTGTAGCCCTATAAGGCTGGACCTAAAGCTGGTTATTCAAGCAACAGAGTTTGTGCCTAGGAGCTGATCTAGGCCGGGACGCTCCCGGAACTCAATCTTGTCTCGCGCTTGAGGACTACAGCTGTAAACTTGTTGCACGTAGATTCGATCAAGCATCAGTAGGAAGCAGGTTATTACGCAAAGTGATCGCATCTAATGGGGACAGAGTTCAGGCAGAAGTTTAGCGGCAAGATTGCACAGCTCATCCAGGCTGGCGCGACTATAGGGTTGCACTGACTCTTGTCCGGTTTCGAGAAGGAGGGCTGTGTGGGGGGGCAGATGTCGCGGTAACTTGCTAGAATTGTGGTGATGATCAAACAAATATCTGACATCGCTCTCGCCATCGTCTTTTCTTCCCTATCCTTTCACTGTCGTCTTTAGTATACACAATCTTCTCAGGAATAGTTTCCCCCTTGCTTTTTGGCTCGCGGAATCGAATCATGCCTTCTCGCTGGAAGTCTACAATCCTGATGTCATGCTGCAGCTAGAATTTCCAGTTACAGCCTGGAGCTGTCTCAGAGTCTGCATCTCTAGTGCCTGAGCTGAGCTTCGGGGAGGGATGATGGGAGGCTGTGAGAGGCCAGCACGCTTTTGGTAGCAGTATATGGGCGTTCTCGTAGTGAGTATCCTTGCATGACAGGACCTTCAGAGCGAGTAGCCATACTCGTATGTGTTTTACAATATGCGAGATTTCATACTACTGATGCTACTTTATCTATGTGTATCTTCGATCTCGTCCACACTCCTCCACTTCTTGCCGCTAAGGTGACAACAACCTGCACTGCCGCACCCCCAAGTGGGGTTTGGGTGGGCGGTGCTGTACCGTCACCCGCTCTGGGTGGGTTGTCTCAAGTAGTCGATGCTTAATTCTATTCTTATCCTGTCTGCCTGTGACTCTCGGAGCTTCTGTTGCAATATCATATGATCTCCAACAATTGTGCAGAGTCCTGCGCACCGCATAAAGTTCATGAGCAAATTGTCATTTCCAGCACTATACTAGATCATCATGGATACAATGGCGGACCCTTTGGGAGTCTGTATTCATCGCAAATCTTTCATTGATGCTCATATTCGTGTCAATATATCACGTCCTTCAGCCTCCCAGAAAAACAATGCAGTCGACAGTTCGGAAAAAGATACGGATGTCGGTCAAACAATTTCTTGCAGTACAGGTGATGTACAAGGCAAGGTCTTGCACTTTGCTGGATCAATTATTGGTGGAAATACTTCAATTATATGGCCGAACGCTGATAGTAATCATCCATTTCCTTCTATTTCTGCACGCCACTAATGCTCTATACTAAGGGTCTTCAACGGCACTCATTCCTCCTGAAGTCTTCACCCTGCAGAAACGATCGCGTAGCTGCAATGATCTCGTTGAGACATCAGCCACCGTTCCAAGACTTTACAGCCAAGAGTCGGGTGCCCTGAGAACAAGAGACGCAAATATGTCATGGACGAATAATCTTCGTGAAACGGATGTTGATGGTCATGCTAGCGACTCTAAGTCTCATAAGCCTCCAGACCTCCCGTATCATGACCCCAATGATAGCAGATTGATCAAAGAAGAAGACTACAACTCTTCCCAGGAGATACGAGATGTCAAGACTCATATGGCGCATAATCGATTCGCCCAATTGGAAAAAGGTGAAACAGAGCCTACACAACTTCTCATGGGCCTATTACCAACTAACCAGCCAATGAATGAGCCACGTGTCTCAACAGCCTTTTCCCGCACTACCATGGAGACCAAGAGGATCGAAAAGGAGGACGGAGAAATCCTATTGGCAGTGAGGTGCAAAACCCCCAAACAAGGCACTGGGGATGTTGGGACAGGAATTCACGCTCGAGGCGTGGTAGATGATGCTGGAGTTTTAAGCCAGCCTGTGACCTTGGAAGCTTCGTCTTCCAAGTTCGATGCTTCCGGTAAGTAGCGTCCTTCGAGGTTTCCGCTATTCATGCTAAGATTAGGTGTATAGACTACTTGAGCATCGATTGGCAGTTTTTTCCACAAGATCATCCTCCTAGCATTTGTATCGGCGTCGACACCTCGAAATATACGGATAGGCGTGATGGACGGGTTAACGTCGAGCCCAAACCTAGGAAATCTGCCGCATCGTCATTAAAGATTCTTGATAGGTCTGAGGATCTCAATATCAGCGCAAGTTCCTTCGTCTCTGCTCTCGATAAGCTCAACGAAATCGTTCCAAATTGTGACTCCAAGAAGACTCGCCCAAATATTGACGCCATGAAAAGGTTTCAGCGTGACCCAAACAGGTGTCTTGGAAATACAATGAAAGGTGAAAAATGTCGTCGCAGAAATCGTTCCGAAGATCGACAAAAGATCAGGCAGCTTCTTACCGGACTTGCAGCGATGAATTTTGAAAACAACACACAAAGATGCGTCGATGAGCTCGTCGAGCTAATAAAGATGGCCTTCTGTTCCTATCAACGCGCCACACTAACAAGGAAAATCCGTCTGCTCGTACCACCAGATCCACCCAAGGACAGCGCAAGTCCTTCTGCTGGCCCTATAATCAAGGAGGCTATAAAGGGCAAGGTTAGAGCGCTGCCTGGTCGCATTCTGACAGGGGATGAAAGCAGGATCACTGGAGAACGGAAAGCGCAGGCTGCTGTTTCCCCTGTTGCCCTCTCAACGCCCAAAATCACATATTGGTTGCGCGCATCGTCAAGGACGACATTGGTATACTTACCCGACTACCGTCGATATAAGACAGCTAAGTCCAGTTGTTCAGATGTGAGAGGGTGGGTCATACAGCAAGCGAAGAAGCCTCTGACTCCTCGTGAGCTTCACACGGGTTACCTCTATGTGTACTGGAACCAGGCTACTTTTGGAGTTTGTAAGATAGGGTATACGACCCTTGACGTCAGTACACGCCTTAGACAATGGGAAACAAAATGTAAACACACCGCCCAGGAGCAGTATCGGTCGCCTTTTGAAGTAAGGAATGTCAAGAGGTTAGAACGGCTAGTACATGCTGAGTTGAAAGAGTATAGGCTCAAAGAGTATGGTTGTCATGGCTGTTTGGGGAATCATGACGAGTGGTTCACAGGTGTTGATTTCAAGATCATCCTTGAGAGTATTGAGTTCTGGACTAAGTGGATAATGAAAGAACAAGGGCAGTATGAGAAGGTTAAGGGAAAGTGGCTCTTAAAAGAGGATGCTAAAGAGGAATTACCACAGCTCTGCAATAGGCTGAGTGTAGTCAACGCTGAAGAGAGCAAAGCGACGTCGATAACGATAACTCCGCGGCGGCATAACCTTCGGCCTCGTGTGGCAAAGAGGTCGTCTTCCTATAAAAGTCGCGGAAACTGGTAGAAAGAGTCAAAATTGTCGCTGTAGTCCTCATATAGGATACTATCAAGAAAGACATTACAGTATATCGATGAGTCGACAACCCTACCTATCGAAACCGGTCTTCCTTCTCTCCCTTTTCTCCTCAATTTGTACCCACGCGACACCTTTACCTTACCCGCCTTCAACTCCACAACAACATCCTTTACCTCTTCTTGTGCTCAATCGAACCAGCGAACTCGACACTACCATCTCAAAACCGCTTCTCAGCTACCCCGGATCTTCCATCTTTGTCGCTGTCTACGCAGCTCAACGCTCCACCGTTCTCTAAGCTCCCCTTACTCACTCTGAATCCGTCGACACACCCCCCACGGCATCCTCTCCACTGCTACTTAGAAACTCTCATCCTCCCTCAGCTCCGCGCTCATACAATTTTCTTCAAGGCGTTATTTGAGGTACTTTGGTCCTAGAACGATAAAAACATTTTGCTTAGTATCTGCGCCAGTCCTTTCATTCGTTAACCCGCTTCTCAGTGGCATTGGCCGATCTTTATGGAATTGGCTACGTTGCTGTATACATGGAGGAAGCTGGAGTCAGGTTTTACTCTTAGAAAGGAGGTACATGATATTTCTTCTTGCACGCGGGCGTTGGTAATGGGTTTTGGCGGCTATGCTTTCGGCTGGGAGGGTTGGGATTGTGTTATATACTTAGAGGTTTTACGACATGGTTTGCGGAGGCTCTGTTTTCGTTGGCTTTGATTGAAGTTGGTTTTGATTTATGGTGTTTTTGATATCTTCGGCTTAAGTCATGTAGGATGTGCGGCGTTTTTGTCTACTTGTTTTGGAGGTATAATCCAAGTCGTTGGCCTTCATTGATACTCTGTTATACTGGAATGCATAGATGATGATGATTGGTGATTCGTGTTTTCCAACACTGCATTACTCTTGGCAAGAAGCTTCTTGGCTATTCTAATTTACGCTGATGCTAACAGACAGCGAGTTTGAGGATTATTTCGAGCTTGTCAGTGGCTTTTACTAATGATGTACAGACTCCAGGTTAGCGAGCTTTCCGAGAGGGTGTTCTCCTGCTTATGGGTCCTATCCAGGGGAATTCAGCAAACCATTGAAATTAACCGATACCTTGCTGGCTTAATGAATATTGAGAAAACAAGCCTATCATCATCTGAAGAAATATTGTGCTTATAGCCCTGCCGGTACGCTTGTATAAAATTCCACCTTAGAAATTGTAGTCCTTTCTCCTCTAACCCATCTCACCATCTCCACAACTTACCGCTTAGTGTCCACAATTTTCACTACCTGAGAACCATACGACCCTCTTTCTTGCCTAGTTAGCGACGAATTGCCTGTGAACATGTATTTGCTAAGTGCCTTAACATGGTAGATACGGATTTAAATAAGGTACCCGGTCGAAGGTGGTGTTGGAGAGTGGCCTCTGAGTTTGAGCGGAGAGCAACTAGTTGATAGAGAAATAAAGGTAGAAGAGCGCTCACCCAGACGTGGTTACGGCTTCACCTACCACCGGGATGCGGTGCTGGATCACCTTAGTCGCTATAAATTGCCCACTTCTGGTTGAGCACTGATCAAGCTATGGGTAGGATTTTTTTCACTTCAGATACCATTGTTGACAAGAATAGCGTCTATTTGTGATCTTATTAGCTCTAGGCGAATATGCTACCTCTGATTTTTCCTTCAAGAATTGCTTCGTCTCTTGTGCACACAGCCTTGTTCTCGTTGACAATATCTTTACGTCTGATTCAACTAGTCTTGCACTAGTTGCTCATGTCCGCTCATATGTATATGTACCCTTTTCTTCCGCAGAAAATACGTTGACACAATTCTCATCTTGTAGGTATCGTTCTGCAAATCCCCAAAACAAATATATACATGATCCCTAAATATCAGCAACGCTTAAAAGAACAGTTAACATGTCCATGTGTTCCAATCCAGTCTTTGCGCCTTGTCTCACACCACTATATCCATACTAGCACGACCAGCAAGCCTGCAACGCACATCGCTGATATCTTATCGCCATATCCCAGTGCTACAACGCCATTGCTAGAGTCGCTTGATGACGAACTCCCTCCTTCAGTAGTCGTTGCGCTCGTTGCTGCTGCTATGTCTCCACCACTGGTTGGGGTAGGAGTGAAAACCGTACTAGCCATTCCAGCTATCCCCCCTGAGTCACCCGTTGTCATAGCGCCTCCATCTAGAGTGTATGTTGGAACCACAAGAGTTCCTGGCGCCAAGGTAGGGTGCACGCCATCAGCCGAGATGACGGAGTCGTAGGATGTAACCCTAGCTGAGAAGTCAGCGGCGGACTCAGCAGCTGCGCTTTCTGCTGCCGCTGCAGATTCTTCGGCAACTGCTTCGTCGGAAGCGCTGGCTTCGGCGGCACCTTCCTGTTCACCGGAGCCGTCATCGTTAGATGAAGTATCGTTTGAAGAGTCGTCACTAGAGGACGTGTCCGAGCCTGAGGAGCTGTCGGACGGACCGTCATCGCTGGAGGAGCCGTCCCTGGAAGGAAGGAGAAGACATCAGTAGCATAGCGTACCAAATTTGTTGGTGGACTCACTCCTCTTGTCGAGGGATAAGGATGTTTAACAGCGAAAGCTTTCGGAGTCCTGTAAGTGAGTGTCCATCTTCTCTACGTGCTAATAATTTCGAGAGCGAAAGCCTCTGGAATACATTGGCAACGACGAGGTGAGAAAGACAGAGGAGACATAGGTATACTGGATAGCGCATATTGAGTGGAGGTTGCAGAGAACAAAAAGAGGAGATGCGAGAAGGGGATGAAGCTCTTATCTACAATTTCGCCCAGACGGATCCAGGGAAGAGCAGTGATAAACCGCAGATGTAGGAGCGTCCTCCCGCAACAGCACGAGTGTAAGCGCCTCTGTTCCATTAAGTGTCCGTGCGGAGAGCAGCCAAGCCGCTGAATGTTGATATATCACCATCTTAGAGATTAAGGAAGTGTCACATTGCTTCTTTAGGCTTACTCCTTTGGATCGCCAAGATTTAATACATTCGAAGCTCAATATCGACCATACAAAAGTCTTTATTGTTGTACCAAGACACTTGTAACGAAATAGGAATACATTAAGAACTTGGCAACGGAGCGGATAAGTTCTGGGCTCTGGCTTACCCAGTTGCCAAGCGGACTCTTCGTTTAACGAAATGAGATAAGTGCACCCTGAGGGAGGACGATTCAGAGCGATGTACCTTGTAAGGATCATATGGTATCAAGCTAGGCGTGTGATTGGGAAGTCAAGTAGAACGAATATTGACCTCCGTTCTTCTCTTAGCCGAATCTGTATCAGACATCAATCCAAAATACACAAAACATTAACATGTCAAGAGCGGATGTATCAAACGGGTACTTATGCCTCATCCTTGAGATCATTCAATGAGTGGACATCATGAAGACATGCAAGAGGTCGTTGAGAATAGTGAATTGAATTGGCCCAAAATATCCGGAACCAAGTCCGCCCCGGGCCGCCTTAGACAATGTTCCTTGGACTTCCTGCATCTCACACGACACCTTTGCATAAATATTCCCCTCTTGAACAGCATATATCTGAAACCTTCCGGTCTCTACCTCTAGACATTCAAGCTTGACCAGTGCTACTTTACAACAGCACAAGCACCGCCAGCTCCATCGAAATCCTTCCCATCCCCTTCCAACATGCCAGCTCCAGTCCATGCGCCAACCTCACGAACACGCGAGAAAATAACCGGCGACGAAGAGGCCGCCAAAGAATTGAAGCTCGGCGAATTCCAAAATGTTCCCACATTAACACTATCTGAAGCACGACTGCTTATAAATGCGGTCATGGATCACCGAAAATCGCAGAGAAAAGTCGAAGAAACCGAGTGAGCCACGCCTAGGACGCGGCGGTATCTATAGGCATAGGAGCTGATGCTCAGCAGAACCTTAATAAAGACGCAAGATTACCTGGATGTTTTTGCGCGGTTCAAGCAAAAAGAGAATATTGAGGCTGTGGAGCGCACACTCGCGACGCGCACCGAATTGGAGCTTTTTGAGAGAGCGCAGCTCGGTATGCATCCTTAGCAGCGCATATAGCGAATGAGTCTTTGACAAATGGAAAGGTAGCTAATAGCTAGAGTAGGGAGTCTATGTTGCGAGACTTCTGAAGAGGCGAAGACGTTGATACCTAGTTTGGAGCAGAAGATTAGCGATGAGGATCTGCAGGAACTGTTGGATGATATTACGAAGCTGAGGAATTTCGTGGAGTGAGTGGTTGTTTGAGGGGGTAGGTTAGATTGTTCTGAGAAAGAGATGGGCATTGGTTATGAGCTAAGATGGGGAGGATTGAGAAGCCTTTCGCTGGTGCGAGGCGGTTGGAGAAGATTACTTGGTCTAGGGATCAAAGATGAGTTTGTTACGATGTAATAAAAGTGGCAAGACATATGTGCATAGCGTGGGCGTTGGGGCTAGGGTATACCACTTGGACGGACTTGTCGTTGAAAAGCCTCTGATCCTCTGATTATGCACTTTTAGAAAAGTGCGACTCAAGAGAGTGTAATGAAGTCAGCTTTGGAAGCCGTGCTCTCTATAAATGCTTCATTGAACGCTGTCTATGCATAAGCACCGAAAGGCCCAGCTATGGCGTTGCACGGCGGCTCATGCAGTATCCATAGTGTCAGGATCTCTATCGTCTTCTTTCTTCTCCAATTTATCCAGATCTGTGTCATGTGGTTTATCCTTCTTCTCCTCCTCCTCAGGTCTTGTCACCGGAGCATCCGCGCTCCCGCTTGCCTCGCCGTCCCCGTTCAGTAACGGTTGACTTTCACCACCTTCCTCTGGTATACCCTCCAATCCAGGCTCTTTGGAACTTCCCCCAGTTTTCCCTTCTTTCTCTTGCCGAGCCTTTTCTTCTTCCATGCTCATTCTCAACGCCAGCGCCAGCTCTGGATCCGCACTTGGGTCGACACCGAAGTCAAACCCTCCTCCGGCATCCCCGCCTCCTTCGGCACCGGTGTCACCACCCCTGGGAGCAACACCTTCGCCAGCTAATATTGGCGTTGATATAATGTGATCACTAAGCAGACTAGGCCCTGGTTGTATTATCTCCAAATGCGAACCGTTGCCACCCTTAACGTTTTCGTTGAAGGCTTCGAGCTTTTTTATAGTCTCTGGTTCCAAGTCACCGAAAGCGATGAAGTCTATCGAAACATTCATCTTCTTCATTTTCTTCGCCAATAGGACAAGATCTTTTTGATCTTCATATATGGGAGAGCACGAGAATACAATGATGCGTTGACGCTGCGACTTATTTTGGCGATGCTTAAGAGCAAGCTGTAGATCAAAATACTTAGCATATCCAATATCCCCATTTAGGAGTGAAAGTGACGTACACCTGCGATTTGTATGGCTGTTGATAGATGCGCGTGCCCTCTTATCTTCGTGCGGTGCATCCCGTCCAGAAGCTTGCCAAAGTCCGTGGTCAATGTGACCAACATTTCTGGCCCTTTACCAGCCATATTCATTAGACCGACAGATGATTCTGGATTTGATTGTGTTTTGGCGGAGAATATGAGGTTGACGGCATCTGCTTGAGCTTCCCATCTCGATGGACTGTGTTCTTCCAAGTCAAAAACAAAGGCGCCGGAGCTCAGAGGTGATAGCGTACACATAATCGCCATTCCTGCTACTCTCACTGTTGTCCACCCTATCATTTATAGAGGTTAGCCTAGGCTTGGGGGCACGAAAGGCGAACAATACCGGTACTCACACTATTACAGTCGCTTCGAGAACCATGTTGGATTATTGGAGTAGCAAGATAAGGAAGACTCACTAATGTGTAAGGTGAGAAATGAAGTGTAAGTTGGAGACTTGATGATGTTGAAGCTGTGAGCTTCAGAGGTGTAAGTCCGATAGCGCGCCAAGATCGCGGCCGTTCTAGCCTTGTCAAATCCCTGGTGGCGATCTTTGTTTACGGAACTTCGAGACCTTGTGCTGGGCACACCACTTCTTGCTATTCACATTGTGCAACCTTAACGAGTTGATGAATTTAAATTACTAGACAGATTGGATATCATCATGGCACCTGGACGCGTCAAGAAAAATAGACATTCCTCGGACAACGAGACCCAGGCGCGCTCACAGACCGTTGCAGTCAAATCACCCATCAGGACGCCAGTGGGAAGTCCACAGAAGAAGTCTATGGGAATTACAGAGGGACAAAAACAAGCTCTCATTGACAACCTACAGCTAGAAAGTAAGTCAGTATGTGTCTCAATGGCTTATGCTGCCCATTAACCACCTTGCAGTCACAGAACGCGCACGGAAACTCCGGGCGCAGTATGCATTACAAGCTCAAAGTCTGCGAACCCGGATAGAACTACGTGTGAACCGTATCCCAAAATCGCTACGGAAGGCAAATATGGGAGAGCTTCTCGAAAAATATATTGAGATGTCTCAGCCAAAGCAGAGGGGTGCGGTAGAGGCTACAAAAGCTGTGAAATCGGTCAATGAGCCTAGTGCTCCTCACAATCGTATCGTGATATCGGAAGATCCAGAGTCAGCGCCGGCTTTTAGATCGAGAGGCACGAAGAGAAAGAGGTACGCACACATATTGGATAGATCGAATTTCGCTAACTCACGATCCCCAGCGACGTAATGGATCACGCAGATAAAGAGAATAGCGACGATCCGGCACATCCGATACCTAATCCCAAAAGGCGTCTCAAAGCCAACGCGGCACAGTCTCGCCAAGTCACCAACCCATCTACAGTCCTATCCCCAAAATCAGCAAACTCGCGTACCCTCCCTCAATCGCCTATCCGGCCTGGGCTCGGTTCGCCACAAAAATCCTATATATCCCGGCCTGCTTCACCATTGAAGCCTTACTCGCCTGTAAAGGCGGCTTCACCTGCTAAAGCGGCTGCAGCTGTCGCAACTGCTGCTCTTGCAAGTATGCTCAACGAGAAACCCAATGCCGGACGCCCGAAAACGGCCACAGGTCCAAAAGCTACCACTACAAAGAAAGCAAAAGTACAGGGAACCAGAACCAAGCGCGGAGCAGAGAATGCGCAGGAGCTGGAGGATTCACGCAAAGTGAGCAATTCCAGTAACACATCAAGCGCGTCTACCGGTACTACTATAATAAAGAATGCAAGAAAAGCGCCTGCTGGTGCAAAGAAGAATGATATAGGAGTGCGTGCAACAGGGAAGAAGGTTGCTGCTACCGCAGATGGTCCAGCCACTGGGAGAAGAGTATTGCGGAAGAGATGAAGGCTTTCCTGGGTATATGACGCTAATATTGTCTTGTGGTGGAAATGTACTTCAAGTAATGCTAGGGTACTGAAACGCGGAAGAATGGGAATTCTTCTTATGTTATCTTTTAAGTCGATTAGAGGATCAAAACATACCTGTGCTTGGACTTTCGTCCTACTATTGCCTTACGCAATATGCTATATATGGAGTGCACTGAGACACTAAAGGTTTCGATAGGAAAAGCGCAGTCACTGAGGCCCCGAGAACATTGAGCGCTGAGACTCGGCAGAAAGTATATGATCATGTGATAAGCGCTCTTCAGAAAAATTGACTACTGACCAAATTACTATATTGTCCATAGTTCCCCTAAAAAAGGCAAGAGGCTCAATCACATCGAATGGCGACAAAGATGTCACGACTGCGACTGCACCTGATATCTTCCATATGCTCTTTGCTTCTCCAAGTTACTGCTCTCACTTCCCCCCCGACAAAGGGCGGCTTAGTCCCGATACTCACAGAGGTGGTCGCCAAAACACCATCCGCCGAATGCTTGAATATTACAGACCTGCATATTTCCGCTGACATTTTCTGGTATAGGGGAGGACCGTATATCAATAAGTATTCGATCGAACAGTGAGGCTTCAAGTTGGGTTGCGCGCCGACCAAGTTCTACATCCATTCGAGGTTGCTAAGTCATTTTCTTAGTCAATTTCTTAGTCATCGCCGAGTATAAGAAGACGATCATCACCGCCATCGACCTCAATAATGTCGGAGAATGGCTCCGGATCGAGTTCAACACGAGCCTCGAGCTCTTCCTCTGGCACTTCAGACGATGAGAACGTGCGATCACCTTGAGGTCCATAGCCTCCAAGTTTCGCAGTCTTGCCCGGCCGTTGTCGAAGATGTTTCCTGAATGGCCGGTATTCGACCGCGAAGACCCGTTTGCCTGAAGCTTGAGTCTTTGCCTGCGATTGACGTTGAGAGGAATGCTCGAACTCGACCTTGGCCGATGGATTGACCGGACCGGTAGCTCCGAAAGCCATACCAGCAGCCTTCCCAGGATCAACATCTGCTCTTTTGCTCCGATTGATATCCTCGGACGAGTCGTAGGTGATGTCGGTGGTCACCAGGAGACCAACAACAAAGTACATGGGATGGAAACGGTCCAGACCCCACTCCTTCATATCTTTCTTGACCTCCTCATCTTTCAACGCCTCTTCTAGCACAGTGGCATCGTGATGGATGCGGAACCTCTCCACCTTGCGACTCTCAAATGTATGGTTCTTTTTTTGGAAGTCTTCCTGCGATATCCCAAGGATATCGAGGAGGGACGCTTGGAGGCTAGTTGTCGATATGTCTTTGAGGACTCTTGTGACGTTTGAGTAGTCCGGATCGCTATGGTGCTTGAAGTAGGGGGTCCGGGCCTCTCGAGGGGTGTAGGCGACATGAGGCCGGCGGTAATCGCTGACCACTCTAGCCAGCCAGTCTTCAGGCTTGGAGGCTGGAATGCCTTGGAAAGGATCAAGGAGGTAAAAGCTGTGCATCTCGCTCATATTGGCAATGGTCGTCCAAATACCAAGGTATTGGTGGCTACTGCTTCTGGGGGCAGATCGGAGTAGGAAAAGCGTCTCATCGAAAGGCTCGCTGATCCAGTCACAAATTCTCACGACTCCGAAGGCACTATCGACCTCTTAGTAAGTCCGCAGCCTCTTGAGAGCTGCATCTGGCTCAGATGTGGGCCAAATACCCTTGTGATGAGTCAAGGTGTACGAGGTGAGGTCTAGATCCTTCAGCCTTACGGGGCCATCGCCGGGTCCAGGCCCCATTTCTCCTAATCTGGTCAGCGAAGTTAAGACAGCGTGGGGGCCAGTATGCCCGGGGGAGCCCTAATTTTCAGCTCCCAGGTGGGGCCTTCAGGCTTAAAATGGAGATGTCGAGGACCACAAGCGAAAAGTGAGCATGGCTATTACAAGAGTATTGCTGCAGCCTATTGGCCATCATGCTGCTGGTGAACACGACACCGAGCAGGATCTGATATCGCGGGAGAGTAACGTAACAGCCCAATGTCGCTCTCAAGTACTGGTTGAGTCACCATTTGGACGTAAGGTTTCCGAAGCATCTAAAGAGCTACTGAAAGCAATCAACGTTGAAAGCCAGAAAGACATCCAATGGTATTTTGAAGACTATGTCATCAGTGAGCCTTTTGCGCGCGCTCGTGCACAAGCGATTCGACGGAAATTGAGGAAGCAAGGGCAGCAACTTTTACGGCATTATCTACAACCAGAAATCCACCTTGACAATGAATACCCAACAGAATTTCTCATTGAAGTGCGAAACGAACATTCAAATGCTCCTGTGGCTCATGCACTGCATCAATTCTCTTGGGAGATTTTGGAAGACACAGACCTTTGGCAGGACGTCTTTCAGGCGAAGCCCAGGAAAGTCACTGTCATACGAGTACACGGCAACGTAGATCTTAGAGAGAAGCCCAACTACGATGGACTTTGTTGCTCATCTTCGAACCTGCAAGCAACGAACGTGCTCGCAATCACTGCCCGCCCTTCTCATACGAAGGATGTTCCACATCGGCTAATAACTAGGTCTATATCTTCTGCAATCGATGCCATTCGAGAACGATCTGCTTCAGCAGCCACCTTAAAAATAGTACGGCCAGGCACATTCAAAGCTTTGAAGCATCATCTTGAGCAATGTCCTCCTGGGCATTTTCGCGTTGCCCACCTAGACCTTCATGGAGACGCTGATGGCACAGGGTAGATTCAAAGAATCTTTGTCTCGAATGTGTAAGAGGCTGAAATTGTTCGAACAGGGCCCGCCTCATATTCAATAAGCCTGATCCTGGTGTCAATCCAGAGCCCCACGAAGTACCAGCTGAGGACGTCGCCGCCCTATTTAGCAAGCACGGAGTCTCTACGGTCGTGATCAATGCGTGCCGCTCAGCTGCAGGAGCGAATGAGGCGTCCAATATCGCCAGCTTGTTGGTCCAAAAGGGAGTCAAAAATGCCATAGGCATGTCCTTTAACGTTCTGTCGCTGTCCGCAGATCAATTCATGAAAGACTTCTACAAGACATTCTTGGGTCAGGATGCTACGCCGATGGAGGCTGTGACTTACGCTAGGGGACAGCTGCGTCAGTACTCTGCACGAAAAACCAAGTTCAACACGCAGGTCGATTTAGAAGACCACCTGGTCCCACAAATACACTGTCAAGAATCCGAAATTCCCGACACGTATGTAGCCCAACCGGTAAGAACAAGCGAGCAGCCGAGGGCCGAGTCTTACAACCTATCATCTGGTCTAATCGGCCGTGAGGGCGACATTCTCAGGCTTGAATGGCTCTTGTCCCATTTTGAGAACACAAGGATCCACTTACAAGGATCTCCTGGTGTCGGAAAGACGAGTCTCTTAAGGGAGGCTGCTGCTTGGTGGCAGACGACAGGCCTGTTTCCGCACGTGGTATATGTCCAATTAACTGATCTACAATTTCAAGATTGCACGAGCTATAAGATATTGGCGTCCGTTGCGAAGCAATTAGAAATCTTCAATGAGGATCAGAACCCTGGTGCACTCACGACGGCATTGAATAAACGCTCATATCTTCTCGTACTTGACAGTGTGGACTCAATGGCATGGTCATCAAACATGTTAGAAGCTCAACACGAACGCCAGCTCTGTTTATGCCTTAGGAAGCTGAAGAGTTGCTCGATAGTAGTATCTTCCCGAACTCCCGACGCTTGGTTAGAAACTGCTATCCATTCCCGGATACTACTACACCCTGTTAGCTTTTCGAGTTCGATTTCCATCGGAACCACAATGCTCGAGAAACTTAATGTTCTGCCAGAAAAGCTTATGACTCTAGACGACCATTCTTTCTTTGAGCAGCTAATCGGATTATCTGCATGCAATCCCTTGGCCATCAATTTACTAATGCACGATTTGGCCAATGAATTTGCCAAGGATCCTACAACAAGCTTGCTAGCTCACTTGATGGGGCTTTTCCGGCTCCGACCAATATTTCTGGATGTTGAAAGACTCTCAATTGAAGGTGGAGCACGCGCTGTTCGAGAACTTCTCGAGTGGATACATGAGGAATCCCGAGTTCGCACAGAGAACCGCCAAAGGTCTGAACACAGTTTATCGGCTCCACAACATGAAACCGCATTCATCAGCTTCGATGGTCGTCCGAATGGCCCTGAGACGTTGCAGCGCGCAATGCGTACTCTAAGACTAGGTACCGAGGCCCAGTGCAGACCCGCAGCTCAGTATTCCAATTCAAATCAGGATCTCAGCAATATGGGTCTTCATCCGGCAATGGCCTTTGTTGGCTTTTGGCACCATTTGCCGCACAATTCAGAGCCTTTCACAAGCGCATTGGCTACATTGATGGTCGCAAGACGAAGTTTAGATCCTATCGAGTTTGAAAAGTTCCGAAGAAAGCTCTGCGAATGGACGGAAGAAAGTGCTAAATCACCCAGGTACATACATAACATTTTACGTAGCAAAGAATCATTTGGTCTTGCTCCCGAAGCTGCTCAGCACTGTGAATCTGCTGCCATACGACTCTCGTTTGAAGTACGCCAGGCTCTTTCAAAAAGGCTGAGCAGCTATGTGAATGGCGACGTCGTGCAGAGATTTGGCGAGGAAGGACATTCATTCACGCGATTTTATTACTCAATCGACCCACTTCTCACGATTGTGTCGCAATGCTCGATCGTTAGCGGCATTTGGCCACAGTGTCTTGCCCCTGATGTGGAGATTGCGAGAGACTTTGCCTACAGACCGGGAATTGGCGAATGGGCTTCATGTATGGCTACAGCCAGTGGCTCACCGTTCAATAACGCGATGAGATTGGAGCTTGACTACGATTTTTACAACTATCTGTGCCTCACTCTAAGCCACCAACAACTTGACTCATGGCCTTCTCCTGAGAACTGGCAATTTCAATATGTCATTAGTCAAGCAGGAATAACTGACTCAAGACGCCTTAGGTTTTTGGAGCGCGTCCATCATCAATTCATCTCTAAGGGCGTACAACGACTTCGACAAATCCGCCAAAAGTACCAGGACCCGGTAACCGGTGGCTATGACCTTAAATCGCAGGACAGAGGTAAGAAAGATTGGCATGTGGCAATAGAGCTGGAGTGGGCGTGCTTCACCGTCACGTTGCGTGCAGTATTCTGTAACACTATCTTGCGGAAGCCTCAGGACGACTATCTGTCCCAACTGAAGTATATTGTTACTCGTCCGATGCTTCTCGTTTGGAGACTTATGGACCCAGACATGCACAAGCTGGCTCACCAGAGTTTTGCTTACCACAAACGTCTGATCGATTACTATGAGGGGGGCAAGGGTTTCGATCTCGTCACCGCACAAGACAGGCTCAAAGATTCAGTGAGCTTGATAAGCCTTCAAGGAGAAATTATCGGCAGTAAAATTTTAATAAAGGATCCGGAGGCATCATTTCCTTTACCAGCACAGCTCTCGGAGCTGGAACTTACATCTCTTGGTGGCCAAGATATGCTCTTGTTTAGAGCGAATAGAGTCATCAATCGGCTCAGTACAGGAAGAGATCTGAGTGATACCGACAAACTCACTAAAGCTATCGAGGAATCCAAGACTCTACTCCTGGAGGAGGTTGAAAGTTCCAATGATCCTCAGGTTCGCTTCCAGCTACATAACAATCTAGCATTTTTGTACGATCGTGTTCGCAACAAAGCGCTCGCAGTCCAACATCGAACGACCAGTGAAGAATTAAAGGGCATGCTGGACCCAGGTGCAATCGAGCAAATTGAAAAAAACAACACCCTTTGGAAACCCTACTTTAGAGATGTGCGCCGAGCGAAAGGTGAACCGGTGAACGAGGCAGAAAGTCTGATGGCGCAGCTTCATGAACGGAAGGCTAAATTAGAAGCAGCCGAGGCCGACAAAAAAAGCGACGAATTGACCGTACTTTCTTGCGTGGACGATATTGCGGACACACTGAGACATCTAGAAAGAAAAGCTGAAGCAATTGAGCACTATCAACGCGTAATTACAGGTCGACAACGGCTACTCCCTGCCAATGATAAAGCCATACTTGAGGTCAATTTTGCTCGTAGCAAGCTTCTCGGTCAAATGCGGAGGTACGATGAGTCAATCCCCACTTTACGAGCGCTTGTGAATACGTCAGCTCCGCTGGAAGATCACAAGTTCTACCACAATGTCAAGGGCACGTTGGGGCTCCAGATCATGAACTCACTGGAGTGGTCAGGCGATTCGCTCACCGTTGAAGCCCGCGAAGAGCTATATCAAGAGGCAAAGACGGTCATGGAAGAGAACATAAAAGTTAAAGAAGAGTTCTACGAACCGGACGATGTCAACATTGCAATCGGACTATCTAATTTGGCTTCACTACATGCCTATAAAAAGGATTACAACGAAGCTGAAACACTTTACAAGTCAGCGATACAAGCGCATCTCACGCGGACAACATATGCGGCTGATCGATCGCTGGTCTGGTGTCGGAACAATCTCGCTATACTATGGCGAGACATGGAAAAGTTTCACGATGCCGAGGCGTTGCACGTATCGCTATTAAAGACATGCATTGAGCATTACGAGATGTGGCATGACACCACCCTCATCATTATGGGGAATGTGCATAGACTATACACTACCATGGGCGCTCAAGATAAAGCTAGGTCTCTTATTCAAGATTATTTGACCAGCTTCGACGAACACTTAGTCGAGTATGTGCGAAAGGGTAAAGTCTCCGCATACGAAGAGCAAAGGGCTAAGTGTAGTCTTGGGCTGAAGCTCACTTCCTGCAAGCTTTACGAGGATGCGATCCCAATGTTTCTCATTGTGGCTCCGGCATGGCGTAGACAGGAAACAAGGAAAGGAGAGTTAATTGAGCTCCTCACCAAACTTCGCTATTGCTTTTTTAGCAAGATACCACCCCAATACGACCAGGCGTACGAAGTTGGCGCCGAAATCGTTGCGATCCAAACGAACTGGAAGGGACCTCAGCATGCAGATACTTTGGACACCATCGCCACCGGTGTAATCTGCCTCCGGAAAGCGAATCGTACGAAAGAAGCTATCAAAGAACAATTGTCGCTGATAGAAGTGCGAAAAGCCACACTAGGGCCAGAAGATAACACAACTTTGGGAAACATCTCGTACCTCGCGGCCATGTACGAAGAAAACGAGGACTGGCCAGCAGCCATCAAGACTCGCGAGGAAGTCTACACAACACGAAAGGGGATGGACCCAAAGAGCAGAGAAACAGCATCCGCACTTTCCCACCTCGCAGTCACCTACGCCGATTCAGAGGACTACGTAAGCGCATCAGACCTCCGCCGTGAGGAAGTGTGCCTTTGGCGCGAGATCGAGGGTGACGAAGGCTTCAATACCAACTTGACCCTCTTCGAACTAGCCTTCACGCTAGAAAAGGTCAAAAAGTATGGAGAGGCAATGGTGGCCGTCGACCAAGTCATAGTCCATCATACTAAAGCTGTTGGGCCACTCCATTACTCCACACTGCACCCCATAATTCACAAAGCAGTCATTCTTCGCGGCCAAATAAAATATACCGAAGCTGAAGCAATCCTGCAGGAGATTCTCGCAGCCAGAACGGAGAACCCCACACAAGACACTATCTACTGTCGTGCCCTGGCCTCATTAAGCAAGATCTACGAGGCTCGCGGCCTTTCAGATCGCGCGGTTGAGTGGATGACTCAGGCTGTAGAGGTTTGCGAGGCACTCTCCGGAGATACACAGCCGAAACTGCCAGAGACACTGCACATGAATCTTGCTAAGCTATGTATTGCTGCGAAGCGGTGGAATGAGGCGAAAAGGGTGCTTGAGAGAGCGATTCGGCGGTTGCAGGCGCTGCAAATGGCTGCGGGTACGGTCAGGAAGATTGGTGAATGTAATGAGATGCTTCGCGAGATTGGTGGCAGACTCATCGACGCTAGGGGGTGAAGAAGGATAGCACCTACACCGGTGATGTTTGGTTAAGCCTATTGGCCTTCTATAAGTGTCAACAACGTCTTTGAGCAAGATATCATCTGTCCCTAACGTCTCATCCTTTAGCCGCTATTCAGCTGATCCGTTGGAGAGTGTTTTGGGTGCGAATGGACCTTCAGAGATTGTACTGCATCGATCTGTACCGCAAGGACAGAAATCACAACTTCCCCAGGAAAGGCAACGATCACTTGTTTGCAGCCAGGAAGAGCAAGCATTTTCGGCTAAAAAGATATTGTGGTTAATGGCATTCAACCAGTGGTGGCAAGAGGCCAAGCATCGACCATTCGGAGCTGTTTCATCCGTCCGAGCTTGCCCTTAACACTTCTAAAGGCTTCCCACCCTCCAACATCTGTATCGAAAACATTCGGATACCCTCCTCCATACCATTTATCTCAAGACCGCATTATAAGAGCACCGACGATCTGATGACTAGCGAAAGGTGGTCTACTTAGCATTTGCTGATTAGATCTACCAGCCACGCCCATCAGGAGAGCATATGGCATGCAAAAGAGCTAGCTTGGCTGGCAAAACATGTCTGAATTGAACCGACTTGTCGTTCTCATGCAACTCGCCACAACAAGACCCAAACATACCCTGAGCAAGGAGCGCTATTACCAATGGCTGTCGGCGCACAGCCGATCTTTGCTTAGCTAAGAAAGTCTTGCACTTGCATACTAGGTTGACTTGCTTGGATTTTACTACACGGGTCATGCCTCTCTGCTCTCAAGCGTCCTCACCCCATACGAGATCTTTGGATGAATTTTTGGTGAAGACATCCTGAAGCAAGTTCGCGATGATACTAACACCTATGCTACTCTACACCGCTCTGAGAATACGCCGAAGCCGTGTACCAGACCATGGGAGAAGACTCCTGGGAAGGAATTGAGGGCATACATCGCTGTTTTGCCTGTGGATGGGACGTCATCACGAAAGTGAGGTTATCGACTATTGGAAACAGACGAAGAATAAATGTCTGAAGTTGCATATCAGTCTTATACAATTCCAGCAAATTGAGCGGTACTTTCACGTCGCTTCACCAAAACCCAACCTTACAATGCTAAGCACCCCTGGTGGCAGCTGGCCATTACGTAATGGACTAAACTCAATCTCTTAATTAGAGCAGATACATCACAATGTGGGTGAAATGATCGTGAGACTCTGCTCATGAATAAAGCCCCTTAACATGTCTCGTATTTTGAGGGGAAAGCCTCCTGAATGAATAGAGAATGAAGAGTCCTGCTCAAAGTAAATACGTCTGATAGATTCGCATGCTGGTTGGGCCACCAGCGTGTTAGTGGTCTTCATAAAAAGAGGAAAGCACTATCTAGAAGGGCTCATCTATCAATCATATACACCCTTCAATCTTATAGCTCTTTTAGCGCAAATATTGTTTCCTAGGGTACCAGCTTTAGGGGCCTCTAGGAATCAGTCCTAGGTATAGGGCCGTACGGTTGAGGGGTGACGGTTGATATGTGAACCCTTCAGAACCTCTCCAGTCCCACACCTCCGACATCACTGTATGTAAGCAGGACAGACTTTAGATTGTAACCTACTTTTACTCAAACGTAAAATTGCATTCATCAATGTCAAAAGTCGAGTATGCACGCAGTTGTCGGGGATTATATATATATACGTGGAGCTAGAAAGTAATATTCATAGTCTGTTTTGCTCCATGGCTTTACTTTGCTCATATCTGCTAGATATCATACATGTATTGAGCTGGAAACTAATCTCACTCGTCTCTTTTTGCTCCATTATCATCACCGCTTGCTACTCTGACAAAAACCTTCTACCTAGCGACACAATCTCGGAAACTACCATCATGATGGTCCGCATCCAATGCCTTCGAAATTCCGCCCAGGTACCCTAAGGCTGAAGAGTCTCGGTCCAATACCATCTGCAACAGTCAGGAAAGGTGGTATCAAAGGTTGTCCTCGAGAGTCTTACAATCTTGTTCTTGTTGATCCCAATAGGAGTCATTCGAGTCGTGTGGCGTAGAGAGAAAGATGATGGCGGGTATTGCATCGACAATTTCCTTGTATTCGGGATCATATTTTCCTTGCATATAGGCCTAGTGTATATTAGCATTCCATAGCAGGCTTCAAGTAGAGCTCATCAAATCTACTGACTTCTTTGACAATCAGACCACCCATCGAATGGACGAGAAAGATGATTGGGACCTATTTTGGTATGAGCAAATTTTCGTAAACAAGACGTGTCAATACCTACACTGCCGATTTCCAAATCTTTTCTATGCGAAACTTCTGGCGTCGGACTTGAAGAAGCTGCCATCGTATCCAAATGTCATTATCCTCCCTTAACAGATGTCTGGTTCGGACAGCAAGAATTCTAAGGCCAAAAGAGTTCCAGATCTTTGTTCTTCGACCAACTCAGGCGACTAGTCCCTCCCAGCCCATGTACGAAGATAATGTCGACTTTTCGTCCATTTTTGGGATTCTGAAGGATCTGAGGACCCAATGGATCTCGCAAATCAGAAGGACTCTTGCTGTGCTCTTTCTGGAAGCCGGAGTTGGCTGACGCGGCCGTCAAGGTTCGGGGTATTGTCGAAGGCTCTGAGAAGTCATTGAGGTCAGCTAGACTATCTCCTTTTTCCGAGGTTGTCTTGCTCCATGGCCATACCTTGTGAAGAGCCTGACGCTGGCTTATCATCGCCCTTATTGGGTGGTAGTAGTCCTGGGTGCTCAGAAGCTTCGGCTTGCGCATCCTTTGAAGTCTTTCTTCGGAAGCTGAAGCGCTCTTTAAAGTATAAGAAGAGTCAATTGGTTGGAACAGCCAGGAAATATACCATGACAAGAATAGCTGCACGCAAAGAGGCTAATGGTCGTGCTGGACGGAGATTGGCCTTGAGGAGGCAGCAAAAGACTTCGTAAGTACATGGAGGCTCTGCATGATACCCAAGGCCTGTGTCGAGGCTTCAGGCTTGTCAGCACCAACCCCACGATGCGCAGGCCGAGGGTTGGGAGACATTCTGGACCACTTTATTAAGGATTGCAAACTGCAAGATGCTTGGAGTAAACCCCTAACGCGCCCGGGTCGCCCGGGCTACCTAAATCTACCCGGGGAGCCGATCGGCGGAAACAGTCGTACTTCTTCCCAGCCGAGCCAGCTTTCTAACAACCCTTCGAACAAGTCTTTGTCAACCTTGTGAATTTGTATCTCTTCTGATTCCTACACGACTGTGGAGCCCGTCGAAAGGCCCTAATGTGAAAGTGATTGGCCAATGTGGTGGATCCCAAGGACCTCACGTCTACCGGCATGGTAGCTAGGTTACATCTTACCGCACTGTATGTGAAGAGGGGTTTGGCCCCTCTTTCTTGAGCGTGACAGTGCATAATTGTATATGCAGCGATTGGTCCAGTCTCGAGTGCAGATAGACATGACTTGGACGGTGTGAATTAGTCCCCTGTGCAGTGTTGCACAATGTGAGTGCCCGTATGAGATGGGGTCCGCGTGCAGGATCGATCACACTTGACTTTGTAGTCCAATCTGTCTTTTCTCACTCTAAAATTTTTGCAATCTAGTACCCTTTGCGCAGTACTTTTGCAGGAGCATATATGTCTATATACACGTACAATGTCGAAAGCTATCCATGAGCTGATGAGCAATAATAACGTGGCTGCGAGTCACAGACTTGCAGGAATCCAAGGGGACTTCCCCATAAATGAAGCTGTACTCGATGGTAGGATATTTGGATCACCCACTGATCTGTGTTGACGTACGATTGTAGTGATGCCCGAGGGGACGAAAGTGATATCTGCGGAGGCGTATGGATACTCTGCCTGGACGATCACTGGGAGAATTACTACAGTTTTGCCAGATGGGACAACCAAAAGATATTTTCTAAAGGTCAAAACGTTTCGATCAGGACACTCACACATGTTCAGACGCGCTGACCAGTGTATGGCGATACATAGTGTGCCAGCGAAGATCACGGCAAAACCATGATGTTTGGGGAATACACGTCGGTGACAAAAATCCATTCGCTCATTCCAGGCTTGGTACCTGCGCCGCATTGTTGGGGAAAGTATACATCTGGTTCTCCCGACACGTACTTCTTCTTGTCCGATTTTGTCGACATGGATACCTCCGCGCCTGACCCAGCGCAATTCACAGCTCGGGTTGCCGAGCCCCACCGCAAGAGTAAGTCGCCGAACGGCATGTTTGGCTTTGAAGTCACTACATGCGATGGTAAATTACCACACACCGTAGCATGGGAGAAAAGCTGGGCAACATTCTTCGGAAAGCTCTTGCGCGGCGTCCTCAAATTGGATATTGAAGCGAACGGCGTATGGCCTGAGCTTGAAGCTGCGGCAGAGCAAGTCATCACTAGTGTCATTCCACGATTACTGGGCATTCTACAGTCTGATGGTCGCGAATTGAAGCCAAGCTTGATCCACGGCGACTGCTGGGAAGGTGAGTATACCACGCTTAGTGGCCAGTGTTCGAGCTGAATTGTTGTTAGGTAACGTAGGTACTACGCTTGAGACAGGGGATATAATCTTGTACGATGCTGGGTCTTACTATGCCCATAACGAGATGGAATTGGGCATATGGAGATGCCAGTGGGGCCAATACTTCCGAGCGCAGATCTACTCGAGAAGCTATCTGAGGAACTATGAAGCAGCGGAGCCTGCGCAAGAATGGGATGACCGCAACAGGCTGTATAGCCTGAAGTACAATCTCAACTATTCCGCTGGCCACCCAGGAAATATTACCCGGCAAACGTGAGTGCGATTTAGGGTATTGGACCGGATAGATGAAGCTAATCGACGAGTCTGACAGTGCATACAATGACATGTGCTACCTCTGTGAGAAATATGCGCCTCTGGAGGGTCTTGGGCAGATACGATAGTGAAAAGGATCCCTCGGTCACTGGGGCACGTATACAGGTTCATACATAAGCTGATGCCATGTTGTAAACATTAGAGACATTCTTGCTCTATAGCAGCATAGAAAGGGCTTGATGAAATTGGATAACGATAGAATTATGAGCACGGAAAAACGTGCTTCACAAGTGAAAAGATCTATCATAGCGTCCATTCTACGAGGGCAGGCGGGCAGACTACGATAGTAATCACCCTTCAGAGGGTGGAAATGATGGTCAGGGTAATTTTTATCACTAGCCCTGAAACCGAAACTAGAAGTGAAATGCTTGGCATCAACTTTGAGTTTTTCATTGTATGACCATTCGTGACTCAAGCTACTCAAGCTAGCATAGGCTTGGGGATGTATACAACATATTGACAGTATGGTAGTAGTCTCTCGAATCGCAGTAGCTGATCAAATATGAGCACTGCATCAAGTATTCCCATAGACATGTTTCGTCCCCCAATCAATCGCGCTATGAGAGTGCTTGATCGTTCATCTTTTCAAAAGAAAGTACCCCTCAGCGCAGCCAGGATATTTGATAAGACAAAGATCGCGAAGCTCCGATCTGAACTGGAGCACGAGGTTTTGAGGCTTGATCGTTTCAAATGTGTCCAGTCAATACGGGGTTCCGAGGGTGAAGAGCATAAAGCATTGCTTCTGAATCCGCAGGTCAAGCCCGATGGTAGGCTACGAACCCTCCAGGGTTTGTATATTATCTGACACATAGGCTTATCGTGTTCCAAGATGCGTCGACATGGAGTCCAAAACTTTCGGAGCTCGTCAAATCCTCCCAAGTTGAGATCACACCATACAATTTAGAGCTTGATTACGATTACTGGAATTACTGTAAGTGAGTGGCTGGGTACCCTACGATTTGGAAGAGAGTCTAACATGTAAAAGCTGATATCATGGATGCTATACTCCCAGAAGAAGAACATGAGGATTATCCCACAGGTTTCAGTATAGTAGGTCATGTCGGTAAGCTCGCAATTCCTCTGATACTGTAAGAACTCCACAGTTTACTAAATTAAGCTCTTTTAGCTCACCTGAACCTCCGCACCGACTATCTGGCGTACAAGCATCTCATCGCAGAAGTCCTAATGGACAAAAATCCCGTAGTCCGAACAGTCATCAACAAAACCGATGAAGTTGGTGAACAGAACGAATACCGCACTTTCAGCTACGAACTTCTAGCAGGCGAAGACGACATGAACGTAGAAGCCCACGAAGAGAACTGCTCTTTTCGATTTGATTACTCTAAAGTCTACTGGAACACCAGACTTAACACAGAGCACCGCCGCCTCGTAGACAAGTTCAAACCGGGAGAAGCAGTGTGCGATGTCATGGCTGGCGTTGGCCCCTTTGCCGTTCCCGCAGGGAAGAAAAATGTTTTCGTATGGGCCAACGATCTCAATCCAGACAGTTACAAGAGTCTGCAAGACGCCATTGAACGGAACAAGGTATGTAGTCCTACCTCAAACCCCACAACAACAGACATGACTCACAATCTCAAGGTCCAACCCTTCGTCAAAGCCTACAACGAAGACGGCCACGCCTTCATCCGAAACTCCGTCCAATACCTTCTCGCCACCAACACCCGCATAGACATAAACCCAAAAGGACCTCGTTCCCGGCGCACCAGATCTCCCTCCAAGCAACCCCCCCAAAACTTCCTCACCCCCCCTAAAACATTCACCCACTACATCCTCAACCTCCCCGCGACAGCACTAACCTTTCTCCCCGCCTTCATCGGCCTCTATCCCCCCTCCCAACACTCCACGCTCTTCACACCACACACCACAACCCCCCTCCCCCTCATCCACGTCTACTGTTTCAGCACCAAAAGCGACGACAACAGAGAAGAAGCTATCAAAATCTGTAAGGAGATCAGTGCGCAATTAGGATATGAGATGCAGCCTGGGAACCCGGAGCGAGAGGGAGAGGTCGAGATCTGGAATGTGAGGGATGTGGCGCCGGCGAAAACTATGTTTTGTGCTAGTTTTAGATTGCCGAAGGAAGTGGCTTTTAGGAAAGTAGGAGGGGATGAAAGGTGGGAGCAATCATGAGGTTGGATTGGGTTTGATTATATTATTCGACCTACTTATTGGTCGTTTTTGGAGGACAATCAGACAATTGTCCAGGTACTAAACTATCTACTCTAAGCTGCTCCAGTTTGTGTACAAGCTTCCTTTATATCCGTCAAACCACAATATCTTTACAAAAACCTGTGAAACTCCTCACGCAAATCCTCCTCTTTTCCATCCGCCTTGCCGTCTTCATTTCCTTCCCTTTCCCAGCCCAAAACTCCACGTCCATGTCCTAGCATCGCTGTTCCAGTCCTCGATATGAAAGAAAGTAGTGGTGTGAAGAGCTCTGCAGAGAGCAGTGTAGGGGCAATATGATATTTTGGGAGCTTGTGCTCCGGTATTATTGCGGGTTGGGGGACGCTGTCGGGGTATGATGTAGTGGGCGTATGACTGTGGGTGTTTTTGAGGAAATGGGTTGGGCTAGCGGTAGCAGTTCCCGCGGGTTGGGGTTCTGGTTGCTTGGTGTTAGAGATGGGAGATTATGATCCTCTACATTCGAAGAGTCGGACTAGGGATGCGACCCTACCTGTTTTGAGAGTTCTGGCCTCTGGGGTAGCCTGTGTAGAGACTGTAGATTTATTCTTGACTGCGTGATTCGAGGAGCCAAGACTTCGATCACGCTGTGGATTGGTAACGACATCTTTGATAGCTGACGCTGCCTCAGTGCGCTGGGCCGTTTCAGATCCCATTCCATTCGTGGTGCACAGTCGTTCGAGCTTGTCCATTTCACTTCTTCCCTTTGCAGTTACTTCCAGCTGGCCAGAAACCCTATGCTGTAGCAGACCCTGACCTTGGACCAAAATATTGATACTAGCAGCCAACTGCTCCTCGATCATCTCAATCAGAACCGCTCGAGCCGTATCTTTTAGCGCTAGAGAAAAGTCATGCGCAGCGTGCAACATACCCATGATCCCCTCAACGTTCGTTGGGACGCGGTGAACGGCCGTATGCCGTAGACTAGCAGTATCGAAAAGCACTTGTTTCAGGCTTTTACCTGCTATCAGTCTAGTCGCGGTAGGTGGCAAGTCCTTTGTACATTTGGAAAATCTCTTGATCCATTCAGTCAGCTCGATTGACTCCGGTTCGTCCCAGTTGTGGGCCTTCATTAGGTGAGGGGCCCAGATTTGGCCGAAATCTCGGCAACATTCTTCCAAGGTCGATTGCACGAAAGTTAGGATCCTGTGTTGTGTTCTGAAAGGTAAATGAATAGGATGGAGTCTCCATGGTAGATTCGATGAGGGTCCATGTATGATTGCGTTTGGATCACTATGATGTATTAGCTGCGTTTGATGATCTCCGCGAGGGAATGAAGACGGCAGGAGCACTTGCCTTTGTTCAGCTGAGGGGTGTCTGGAACGAGGACTGAGTTCCTCAGGTGTTATTGTGCGCAGAGATCCATCCGGAACTGTTCCACTAACTTCCGCAGCTTCAGACCTCTGGGATAAATCTGAGAAGTGGACCTGCGCTCGATCTTCTGATTCGAATACACGCTCTTTGAGGAGCTTCTTGGCTATTACAGAAACGTTTTCCAAACCAAACTCGTCTATAAATGCTCTGATAGAAGCCTTGTGCTTGAGCAGAATTTGTTTAACCTTTTTCAGTTTTCGCACTTCAGCGTTCGTTCCCGTGAAAATAGACGAGCAGTGAAAGTAGACCAGTCTTTCTTCGGGTATTCGCATGCTTAGGTGAAACTTGAAGTAGTAGATATTGTAGAAATGCAGGTGAACTTGATCGGAAACAAAGAGGGAAAGACAACTGTGTTACTGTACCTTGGAGGGTGGATTTGATGATATAGCAGACTGAGTGTACAGTCACTGAAGGCTTTAATGCCTGCATTGTACGTTGTGACATGAGCCATGCATTGAGTGTCGAAGCTTGCATCCAATCAATTTTGCATAAGCCACCTCCCGTGAGCCTCTACACCGCCGTGTTCTGCTGCGGCTGCAGAGTAATCCATAGGCTCACGACCATCGAATACCCAGCGGAAAGCGGGAGTGCTGCCTCCAGCCTATGAGTACGCTGATTTTGCCGCCGCATTCCGCACTCTTACAAAGGCTGTCGCAGGCTCGTGGGATCGCTAGGCGTGGCCGAGGCATGGTCTATTGATTCTTAACGAATTGAAATCCTAACTTTCAGATCTGGGCTGCGCAATGTTCAGAAAAGTTCCATGCGAGGCGTCCACAAAGATCGCTGTACAAAGTGACGACAGGCTCTTCTCCTGTTAATCGACGAATCAGCATGCCAAGGAGACAGGGATCTGGCCCAGCCTCACCCCCTAGAAATATTGGGCCTAGGGTGAGCGCCGCTTTACGGTCGCGCGATGCGAGTGAGGATCCTAAGTGAGAGGCTTCAGGCGTGGGTGAGCTGCTATCATTCACTACCCGTCAGCAATATCTGCAACATCCAACTAATAGATTTTGGCGAAGCTATACAAGGGAACAGTGCTGCAAGGAGCAAGGAAAAGGAAGAAATGTTTGAATAGAGCAGGACGGTAGCGGATGGCTCGACCGTGGAGGCTGCTTCGAGGAATTTGCCTGCGACAACGCGAGTAAACGAATCTAGTCATATACGCCATAAATTACACAATTTGATTCCCCAGCACCTCTACTCCACAGCAGGCCCCTTAGCTCAAGTCAGGACCAAACCAGTAATTGCCATCTCGTCTACTTTGGCCATCAGAGGTACTGCTGCCGTCCCAACCCCTACGCAATAAGCGCGTGAAATAGCCCCCTCTTTACGTCGCTAAGAGGCCTTATAAACTTCACTGCCAAAGGCGCCAATGTTATTGACCTAGTAGTACCCGACTTGATAATCATTGCTGGCCCAGGCTGGGAGGTCATACTCTGTTGTACGCTGACCCCGCGTCAGTCTTATCCTGTTCGTAACACATCTCCTGATGGATCACCATACCACTTTCTCACACTAGGGACAATGAATTCAAGGGAGAACAGCTCTGATTGCCTTCTTTGGATCTTTCTTTGCCCTCGCCCTCACTATTACCTCGAGAACGGGATATACACGACTTCTCAAAGCTGCCTCATGGTACTCCCACGCCGATCCTGGGTACGTCAAGACTTGAATCTGGATATCATCCACCGGACACCCGATTGAGGCAAGGGCATCTACGAAGTGCGATGGAGCTGTCCTTGCATCCAGCATCGCTTCCGTAATGCCATCGATAGGATCTCCCTTGGGATAGCCAAAACAATGACCAAGGTGAGCCAGACGCCGGAAAGCCGAGACGCGGCGAGGCAGACGTAGGAAGGCACTTGGCGATTCCATAGTCCATACAAGGAAGACGACCGAGAGGATGTATTTCAGTGCGGCCTCCTGGTCTTCGGCACTGAGCCGTATAACTTGCAGGTTTTGCAGCTTTTCGGCTTGATAGGGGTCCATGAGGAAGGTCTTGCTGGAGAAAAAGGCTTCTTTGCCTAGCTGGCGGAATCGTTTGCATGTCCCGTTGATCAGACGCCAATCCCGGAGATGTATTTGTTGGGTCGCATCCAAGCAATCGTAAAGATTGTCTGACATAGACTTGCCTGAAGTGCGAGATAGACTGTTTGCAGTTTCATTCTTGCCATTGGAAGTCTCCCTGACTCTCTTGTGCTCGGCCTCTTGGGAAGCTCGGAGGAATTCGTCTAGATAGAATGGTGACTCGCTCAACATGGCAAACTTTAGTATCTTCTGAAGTAGCTCATCTGGGAGGCAATTCAGTTTCGATTGAAATGTCTCTGAAGATCTAAATAACGTCACGTTGCTTGGTATATAATGAGTTGCCATTAGCAGGCAGCTGGTCAGCAGAGCGGCAGCGGATCTGGATATGTGTTGAAAGAAGAAGATTCTCTGTGTCTGTGGCGGAATAATTAAAGACCTTTATCACTGATGCTTTTGATACCGGTAAATATTCAGAAGTGAGAATTTGGGGAAGGCCGAGCAGCGTTGGCAATAGCCAAGCGGGGCTTAGAGCCCCAACATCCTACGGGCCTCGCGGGCTTAGCCCACCCTAGCCTGGGGTGTCCCCGAGGCCACGCCCCTATCGGTTGGCGATGTAAGCCCCGGAGGCATTACATAAGCAATACATCCAATGAACTACTTCTCCCCTTTTTGTATCTACGCCTTTACCATTCTTGGATCTACAGAAGACAGATGAAGCTTCGTTGCTCGGAAAGTCCAGCTCGACATCATCATCTTCTTAAAGCTTCATGGGTGCTGCTTCTTCAATCCCACAGCTCAAGCTCTGACGCATTAGCACATCTTCCCTAGCCATTTGCCAAAGTGCACTCCTCTCTGCCGTTCGCAACACTTGCGATCTCTGTCATCCCGAATGCTTTGGCAGCACCAGCACCACTTCCAGAGAGCTTCAATCCAGGCCCGATTTGGACAAATAAGCAGAAATATACCATCGCCGACAAATGGGCTTTCTTCTCCGTCCCACAGCGCGAGTCTTCACAGACATGCGATTCGGGTAATGCTGGCGTAGAGTTTTGCCCTTTATCGATAAGTTTATGCACGCTTTTTTCTGACGTGTGACGTAGTGCGCACTCTTCGCAACCTTTGAGTACAGCTTGTCAAGCAATATCCAGATAGGCACCATCTTGACGTGGACTTGGGCTGGCGAGTATTCTCTCTCTCGCGAGCGGTTATTCATCAAATATTAGTACCCACCTTGAGTGAGGACATCATGGAAACATACGTCTCCGTCAGCGTCTCCCTCACAACCGCGAACAGCGAATCAATTATCATCGAAAAGAACTGTCCGTGAAATGCAATCACACCATCCGATCTGTCATGCATACGCGTCACGTAATAAGGGAGATCAGATCACATACGTCTGAAATGCTAACTCCACCACTCCTCCCAAAGACCATGATTACAGAGCTTCAGGGTCCGTAGGGGACAGGCAGACAGACAGGCAGATCCCACGCCTCAATCCCAAAAAGCTAGCCTCAATTTGTCTAACATACCTCTGGCCGGGCAGGTGGCGAGGGACAGCGGCATGGGGATAGCGACATTATTTGGTATGATTTCGGAGCGAGCCATTCGCATGGCGAAGAAGGGGAGAGAAGAATTGAAGCAATCCATCAAGGATTGATCGAGCAATGACCGGCTCCAAGACGTAGTTGGTAGTGAGGCTCACTAGGAGCTAGACAGGCCACTAGGCCGAAGAGTAAAGCCAGAGTACTGAGGTAGAGGCCTTTTCGATCAGTATGAGCTCAGTTTTGGAACCTCTGAGCATCCAGGACACTCCCACGCAGATATACTTTTTGAAAGTTTCTTGGCGATACTTTTGGTGGGGCGAGAGGGTTAATTGTTGTTGAAGCTTTGCGCTTGTGTGAGTTGGGCTTTGAAGAGTCCCCCCTTTCCAACGTCGCCCACGCAATCGTCTCCCTCACGACCATCTTCATGTATTTGCTACCACCCTCCCCCTCCATTCCTCGGACTCCTCTATCCCTCCAACCCTTCTTCTCTCTCAAACGCCGCCTGCGCAGTCGCCTCCCACAAATATCTCCATGTATTTCCCCGCCTACTTCCACCTCTGTCCCTCCAACTCCTCTTCCCTCTCAAACGTCGCCTGCGCCATCACCTCCCTGCTCGCATAGCGGTGAATCGCGTCTGTCAGAAGGTGGAAGCCAGATTCTCTGCTGTCCTCGAAAGTGCACATTTGCATATGATCCTTTTGGATAAGAGCCTACTCTACTTCTTGTAGGGTTGGGGAAGCAGACGCTTCATTGAAAATGCATTCCTATTTTCCTACTCATAAATGTGTAGGTTTCCATTCGTTGGAAAGGAAACATGTGCAGAGAGCGGCTCAGCTGAATGAATTGACGGTCAATGTGTTGGACGGTCTGATTGTTGGACTTCAACGTATTGATCTGAAGATTGTCATTCATAGATTCACACGGTAAAGCCGGTTGGCAGATAGCCTCCAGTCGTGACCGCCAACTGATAGCCATTAACCTTCTTTGCGGGGTCCCAGGAATGAGTACACCGTATCTAGAAGCAAAGATTAATCAGAAATGCTCCGTCTTCTCCTGACTCAACCATCCAGCTTCCTTGCCCCAATGGCTCATATCTAGCGAATAGGACAGTATCACTACAAACCCTTTCTGGCAGCCTGTAAGCCATTCCAATTTCTTCTCGCCCTATACCCAGAAGACACAAATTCTCAAACCGCAGCGAGAGAGTAAGATGTCACCTCATCATCGTGCAAATGGCCTTCATGCAGATAATTGTAGATGTAATCAACCGCCTGGCCGTATTCGGGACCCTCGCCAGGAACACCACTGCATTGCATTTGAGCATGAGGACCGGAAAAGATTGTATGGAATTAGAGATGTACCGTTGCACTTGATAGAATCCATCAATCCCGAGGCTGTTGATCTGCTCGTGCAGGCACTTGATAGCGCTGGTGGGGTGGTCGCTATGGATGTATCAATTGGGTGTTTTTTGAACAACTGGGACATGTCGCGCTGCATTAGGGGCGCTTACTTCAAGACCGCTCCATTCAAGTACTCGCTTGAGTCCATGCCCTGAAACTCGCTGCAGTATTCGCGGATAGATCCCCCTATAACGAAAAGTCAGGCCACTGGGGATCTAGTGAAGTAAGGCGAGGGACTGGTCTCAAGTACTCACAGTTGTTCTTGAAGAGACCAAAGTTCGCAGCGTCTCCAGTCTTTGGCACGGGGTTTGCGCCGTTCACTGAAGGGTAGGTATCTCCCAACGGATAGCTTGTGCCATCCATGTTGCAGCCGCTGTGAGCAGTCAGTATATCAGGAGCAAGACCTCTCTGAAGTCAATCGACGGGGTTACTCACGTCTCTAAGATAGTGATGGCCAGATCTGTAATTCAAGGCGATGTCAGTCGTGGATCGAAGGCTGGGTAGGTAACACAGCACATCCATCAAGGTGCTCAATGTGTTCATACCTCGAGCGTCAGCTCCTTGGTCTATCAAGCTTGTTTTCATCGCCGGGGTATTGTACTGGGAGGCGCATGCGTATGGGCTTCCCGGACCAGTGGTTTGACGTTTCTCGAAGACAGGCGCTGCGTAGGCAAAAAGAAGAAGTGGTGAAAGCAAACCAAGGGAGCAGAGAGTTGCTTTCATCTTGAAGTTTTGTCAAGTCGAATGTGAATTCTATGAAGCACTGGTCGAGTTGGTTCGAGGACGTCAGTTGTCGAGTTGAGAGTTGAGGGTGAGAAAATAGGAAGATACTTATAGATAAATTGAACAGCTGGTAGAGCAAGGAGAAAACATCGAGGGACGACATCTTGCCCGCCCTTTCTTGGAGGACTTGAATCTGCGAAAATGATAATCCCTTCCTTCGGAGATGGTTACCCAAATGGTTACGAAGCTTTTAGTGATGTCAGACGTGTCACCGGTCATGGAGCAATGATAGTGCAGCACAAGTGGTGATCTACTCCCCCCTCCAAGCCGTGTGTCTGGCGCGAGAGATTGAAGTTGGATGTGGATCGTCTCCTGCCGGTGTCAACATAGGTAGAAGATGCCACATCATGGGATCATAGTGGGACTAGTCACACGGCTCAGCGAGTATTAACGGCAGTGAGCTGGACAATGTCGTGATCGCTGTAGCTTTGACGAAGGGGCTTCCTATTGTGCGTATAGATGGAGCTCTACGAATTCTTCCTCCTGTTCTTCGACATCGATGGCCCTCAAGGGCTAGCTAAAATTGCATACCAATGTAGGCAGCCTCAAGATGATGTCGCCTGCTCTTTGATGAACCCCCATTTCCATTTCAGGGATCCAGGCTGTCGTGCCGTGGGCGGGACTCGGCCGCCCGGAGCCTCAGCTGTTTAGCGCCAGACTGTCGGAAAAGACTCGCTTGCTCCCGCACTGAACAGGTACAAACCCTCCGACAAACCTATCATTTCCCTGTCCTCCACAAAATAAGAACCTAGTGATCTCGATAATGTCCTTGTTGTCTATAAGCAGCGCTAGCGCTCCCCTCTCATGCAAATCGTTGGAGGCGATTCACCGTTCATGTTACATCGCGCTACCTTGTTCGTTCCCAGAGAGGTTTGTGCTGCCCATGTGCATCAAGAGTACCATCACCAGCCATCTGAGGCTGTCCTCCTATTCGCCACTCGCCCTGGAGCTGTCCCGGATCTCCATGAGATCTTCAGACATATCACTTCGTGAACTTCGTGCAAATTGTTGATGCAGTCTGATTGTACGATCACAGTGATCCTCCCGGCTCCACTCCCGTGGTAAAGCCAGAATCTCAGCTGGTGAGCCGTCACCCCTCCACAAGCCTCCCTAAGCCATCGCTGACACTAACTGGCGCGGTGTAGTCCACGTCTTAGGACACCTGGCTCTTTCTATGGCAATTTGTTTGGTACGCTGGATGCATGCGTAGAGGGTCGAGTACAGCGCTCAAATCACTATAGTCCTCACTTTGTTTCATCTGCTGCGGTAGATATGGTGTCCAAGCATGCTGGAAGAGCATGAAGCATTACCCATGTTTATTGGGGTTTCTTTGGCCGCGGGTGGACCACGGACACGACCGTAGCGTTCTACAGTGGGCACATCATCCCAGCAGGAATACGGCATGCTCTCAGATGGTGAAATTTGTCATAGCCCCCAAAGTAGGTGTACTGTTTAATTTAGTCATGATGGTGACGTTCCTGTTGTGAGGGAAGTCGTATGTCATCACACCTCCCCGTCCCTTGGCTGTCTGTCTCCGCTCTATATCTGCGGGTTGTACTCATCCCGCCTCGATGTAACGCCGAACGGTAGGTACCATTTGGTGTGCTTGTCTGATGAATCACCGCTACAGAACTTGAATGTTCATATCCCTCACGTGTTACAGGCACAATGTGGAAGGCCCCCAACCTGCACCATCCTTCTCTCCGCAGGACCTTCAGCTGAGAACGAGCGCCCCAAATCTCATCTGCAGACGATCATGATCGGCAAAGCTGAGTTTGTACTGTGTTGAGCATTCCGTCTTCTCGCTTGAAGCAATGGTAACTAGCACTGAGAATCGAGGCACGGCGATGTGTCCTGTTTGCTCCATAGTGTATGATGCGTTATTGCATTAGCTTATGCACCAGGGAATCTTGTGCAATATGAGAAATGAAAGAGATTGTGGACGGCATGAAACCCAGCAGATATATAAAGGCCGCCGAGGAATGCAAATATTGAAGCAACAAAGCATCAATAACTCAATTCAAAACAACAATCATCTCAGAAAACTTCCCATCATGTTCTTTACTAAGACCTTCCTCCTCGCTACTCTACCATTCCTTACATCGGCACAGTCGTACAAAGCTTCCTTCACCGAGTATGGCGGCTGCAACGTCAAGACGACCGCTTGTGGCTTCTACACCAACCCTGGCTATTCTGCTGCCATTTCCCAGAACGTGTTCGGCGTGAGTTCTGGTGCTGGGCCAGGATGCAAGACTTGCTGGAGGATCACCGGCGTTGAGGATCCAGTGAGCAATCGCCCGCTGTCCCATCCTAGGGAGATCATTGTCAAGGTGAGTAAATGCGTCTTTCCTCACCCGGCTTTCAAACCTTGCAAAATATGACGAGCACTGAAAATCTCTCACAGATCGACAATGAATGTCCTGCTGAGGGCAATCCACTGTGCGCCATGCCTACCACATCTGACACCAATCAATACGGCGCAAATGTCAACTTCGATCTCTGCACTGACTCAGGCGCTGCAGCGGCATTCCTTGCTCCCAGTGGCGTAGGACTCGCTACTGGTTATGCAACCAGGGTTTCGTGTGATGAGTGGACGGGAGCGGATCACTACGGCAAGGTTCCTCGTCGAGGACTAGCGTGGTCCGATGTGAAAGCTGGCAATGTGGAATGAAGTAGAGCACATTTGCGCTGGCTGTTCCACTGAAAATCTGTTAGCCGATTTTTAAATGGGACAGAAAGCATTCTGCGAAAGGGAGTTTGTATCCGGGCCTTTGGGGAAAGACAAGGCCGAGTGGGGTTAGACTGATATAAATCGGAGGGAGCATTGGATGGAGCTACGATAGTCAATGTTCCCCACAATGTGGTGACTTGCTCGAAAAGTGATCGCCTTTCATCATGTAGCCTTTTTGCGTCCTTCCAAAACAGGCTGGACGGTTCAGCGTTGTTCATAGTGCAGATGGTTCAGATTCACCACCTGGACCGGTGCAAAGTGAGGCCATACACAATGAATTGACAAGTTTAATGGTCTGAACTGGTTTGAACTGTTATTTAACTGGTTAACTACTATTTCAAGCCTTCTGATTGGCTGATATCAGCCTGCTGCTGTTCTATAGCAATAATTGTATGGAGGTTTTCTTCAATAAAGATTCTAATCGCTCCAATTTAATTGGGGGTTAGTGCTCGATGGCGTCGTCGCGAGCGGATGTTAGGGTCGAGGCGTGGATTTTCGATAACTTATAAATTTGTCCAGTCCATTTATGAATGGTCCAGTCCATTTGCAAATAGACTAGTCCATTCGCAAATATGCAGTTCGTTTATAAATAGACGGTCCATTTATGAATGGACTAAAATAGCAGCTCGACTGCGTAAAAAGTCTTTACAGAATAAAGGGGTCCATCATCATTATCTATCGCTACTACTTATTACCGTCGCATATTACCGTCACCTATCGCTGTCGCCCATCGCTGTTGCGATGGTGGTGGGCGGTGGTAGTAATAGACGGCGACGATAGGCGGCGGTGATAGACGATAGTAAGGTAGATGATTATTTTATAGATTACTAACCATGCCTCTTTTCCAATTATATAAGGAATTTATATATGGACTAGTCGATTCATAAATGGACTGGTCTATATATAAAGTCAGTCCATATGCCATTTTGCCTAGTTGATTTACAAATGGACTGAAATCACGCCTCGACCCTAACAAGTCCATCCCAATTACCTTGCAGCAAGCGACTACTAACTAGGGATAGGAAAATCTCTTTTGTTGATGATGGTACCCCAAGATTGTCCAATGGCAAACCATATGGGCCTCCTCAATGGAATCGTAGCTTTCCTCCCAGAGGTGACTACTAGAGATTCCCAAGACAGGACCAAGAGCGTATCTATGCGATGGGAGGGTGCGAATAAGACGCAATTCCAGAGCACCAGAAAGCTCAGATCTGGACACGGTCTCTTATGATAGTCAGAAGATATTGTACTAGTCTCCAATGATCATATTTCCAGAAATGATACAATGTTTCATAACAATCAAAGCAGACTTCTACCTGCACCAAAATTTGCTTCAGGCTAGTCCACTATTAGCGTGTGCAAAAAGGTCGCGAATCCTTGGCGCCCAAAATCAACCCATACAAATCTCAAAAACTTTTTAAATTTTTTTGGAAATTTTTTTTTTTAGCTTAAATAATTATAGAGCTATATAAGAGTAATAATTAATAGTAAATCAAAAAAAAATTTGGTGGGAAAAAGTGCTCTATTATAGATTTAAGTTTGTATGCGATTTGGTCAGAAATCATGAGTAGGGGGATTTTTTTTGCGCCAAGGATTCGCGACCTTTTTGCACACGCCAATAGATAAAATGTCAGTTTCTTGGGACACTCATAATCCGGACCGGAGCCCACAAATCTAGCTAGCACCAAAACCCAGAGTCAAGGAGTCAGTCATCCATCAAAGCCTCCAGCAGCAGCTAGGCACGAATTGGAGCATTCATTGAGCTATGATTGTACACCCACAGCTAGGTTACCCTCACAAGCCTTTTTACCTGATACTCGTTATTTCATATCTACATAATGCCTCGTCACGCAAATTAACGATACCGCACCACACCATGCCATGCCATGCTCACGTGCAACACAAAGTCTATTTGACAATCCCAAGCAAAACAGACACCATGCAAGTATATGCTCATGAATCAATACTAGGTAGACCCTCATCACGCATCCCAATTTTGCTTCCGGTACACTTACCCACCACCATTACCATTGAACCTGTTAAACATTTCCCCATCCAATCTAATCCGCAAGCACCATCCTTAACATACTCAAGAATCCGTCTCTCAATCCGCTCAATTCTCTCACAACCGGCTTAATCGGCTCTCCCGCGCTCCTCCTCAATCGATCAGCCTGCTTCCGTCTCCTCTTCCTCTCACTATCAATCGGATCTGCATTATCATCCTCCAGCTCCTCCTCATCCTCACTCTCATCATCATCATCCAGATCCGCCAAATCGGACTCATTCAGGCCGAAGTCGCTAGATTTGAAGGTCGCGCTGCCGGGAATGCTGGAGGTAGTGGAACCGTTGGGAAGGGAGGAATCGGCGGCCATTTTCTGGCGGGTCTTGCCTTGATGCCATTTCTTGCGCTCTTCTTGCCATTTGATAAGCGCGTTAATTTCCGCTATGGCAGCGCCTTTGTTAATGTGGCCTACGTCGACGGCGCCTTGGAAAAGGGCATTCATGTCTAATTTCCCACCCTTGGGCCCGTGACGGAGGAATTCGAGGATCCCCTCAATCCAGACCATGAGGGCGGAGAAGAGACCATTATCATGGATGTGGACTTCGTGGACAAACTTGTAGAAGTTGTCTTGGTGGCGGGCGCAGAGATCGATAAAGGCTTGAACGGTTTGGTTAGGGTCGGCCGAGACGTCTTGGCGTTGGAGGGCGGTGAGGACGGAGAAGGTGTCGTCTGCGAAGGCGGCAAAGTCGGTGACGGAGTTGTAGACGTTGGCGGATTTATAAACGCGGACGAGGGGCTCGTAGAAGATTGTGAAGAGGTCGCGGAAGAGGTTCAAGGTTACAGGTTCTTCAATCACGGACTGCATTTGGACTTTGTCGCGTTGGCGAGTGTAGAATTTTAGGAGTTGTTTGAGGTGGGCAAAGAGTTGGGCACCGGCTTTCATTTCGTCGTCGACCTGTAGGCGGTTAGCTGGATTAATTGTGAGTATGCGAACGGAGAACCCCTACGTTTTCGACGGCGTTGTTCCAAGCAACATAGGCGTTGAAGACCTTGCCTATTTGCTCTGGCGTAAGCTCTGGCGTGATCTTCTCAGACCGTAATATTGCCACTATCAGGTCGATAAATTCGGCCGCCGCTTCGCTTCGTATTTCGGCTTTTCTTTCTTCATCAGCATTACAAAATTTCTTTAGTTTCTCACATAGTACAGGATCGTTGATCTTTAAAACCAGAGAATCTATCGACTTTTGAAACGTTCGTATGCCATCGTCCAGTGCCATGCCAAACACTCGTTGCGCCAGTGAGCGAGTGCCAAAAGGATGTGCTAGGAAAAGTTCGAGGACTCCGCTCATGACCGCCGCAGGATTCGCAAATCGTATAACTTGTTTCAAAGCTGTATAAGGTATCATTGAATGTATGCGTTTTGCTTGTGCTAATAATTCAGGGGAATTGTCTTCGGCAAGGAAAAGATGGTAAATTGTTGCAGCTACCCTGTTCTCCCGTTAGCCAAGTATATGTAAAGAGTCCTGATCGCAACACTGACTCTATTCGAAGCCACTCGGCGAATTTTTGATACTCCACAGTCAAGTCCGAGATCCTCTCTTTCTCTTTGATCTCCTGGAAAAGCTTCGTAAGCCCATCTACAGTGGCAGTCAGCACCGACACCACCCCTTTACTCTGCAATTAACATACTCCGCTCAACAATGTCCCTTCTAAACCTCTCCATGTAGATATCAAGCTCGCGTGCTCGTTCCCTTGCAATTTCGTAAAACCGTTTTTGCTCTTCAATTCGTTTTTCGTCCATGTCCTTTCGTCTCTGAAGATCTTCCAGCTCTTCTTGGTTTAATTGGACAGGATCCCTCGTCAAAAATTCATACATAGCTTTTGATTCGGCAATCTGTTCATTCTGGAGAAAGGTTCGCAGAAAGGCTCGTAACGATACACGTTGATTCTCGCGGTATAGAACGATCTTTTCCCTAGGGATTTCTCCAGACATCCTAGGTGTTGATTGGACGGACGGATTACGGCCGTGCCCCATTCCAATCAAGTTCCGGAAGGAGCTAGAATCATCTGGCGCTGTGTACTGAGTGTTCTGGGTGGACACTGAGGACACCGAGGAAGCATCATCGTTATCACCACCAATGCTCAGTAATGCTGACATGTGCGCTTTATTCTTTCGGGGCAATGGCGCGAGCACTTTCCCTGGGAGCTCGCTTTTCAGCCGCTTGTGCAGCTTAGAAAATTCTCCATATCTTCTGCCTACGTAGATATCTGGATTGCCTGCTCTTTTGACGCGTATTATGAATTCCTGAAAAGCATTAGTTCTGATCCGTGATTGTAAGACACTCGGACTTGTTTACAGCATGTTGATGATACCTGACAGTCCGCTTCACCGACGTCGTTCGGACACCAGCTACGTTGACGTCCCATCCGTTGATAGTATGTCCTTCCGGCGTATTTACAAGTAAGCCTTGCTCGTTGGCACCTCGGTCCACGACCTCAAGCTCCGAGAACCTAATCCTTTCTTCATAGCCCGATGCAGTGGGTATGCCCGACACCATCATCAATTCAACTAATTTGCGAGCTTTTATTGCAAGCTTCCGCCTCTTGGTCTCCTCCAGCCTATCTTCTGACGACGATATGTGCTTGTTTGCGAAGCTCTCAAGAAACTAGAGACATTTAGCTCACGAATACGGACCACTTGGGTGTTTGATATTCCCTACCACCTGGAGCTTATCCTGCCAAAACTCCTTTTCTCTTGCCTGGTCCAAGAAAGGGAAATTCCGTACATGATGGACAAATATGTACCGGAGAAGTGGAAGATCTGAATCTACAGGGGCAACCTCGCCAAACTCGGACCTGAACGGAGCACCGAACCTCTGTAAAGCTGTAGTAGAAGCTAGTTCGCTGATTTCGTAGTCGACTTGCTGCGATATGAGCTCTCGTTTGAGGTCTGTGCAACGCGAGATTGTCAGTCTTAGAGCCCCCGGAAGGCAGGGATGAAGTTTTACAATGCTCTTGTTTTCCAGTCAAAGAAGATCCTGGAGGGGGAACAGAATCTTTTGACGAGGAACTTGTCCCTTTTGAAGGTCTCGAAGGTAGAGAGATCGCATTTTGCGAAAGGTTTTGAACAGGGCCGTTGAGGGATTGTACTTGGGTAGGATGCCTTGGTTCCGCCATGTTGCAGCTCCAGTTGCGTTTGAATCCAAGATGAACCTGACCCAAGGGAGCTGATCAAAGTTCTCTATACTAACCTCTGAGCTTTTTATGCCCAGCCTGGCTGTGCCAGGGACCGCGTCATCAGGTGGGCAGCGGTCAGGCGTGCCAGCTATCGGGAGAGATACGGTGAATCCTTCAGGTACGATAGTTGAGATAGGGCTTGGCATGCCTCATCACACTGCATCCGGCAGCCGCAGGCCGCGTCTTTAGCTCCGAGCCTTCACGTGTCTTTTCTCCCAGGCTCACCAGGCTACGGATGATGATACAGTTTTGACCTGCCGAGGCCTCCAGGCCAGACACAGAAGCCAGATGATTTTGCTATCTAGAAGATATGGCTGCCGGAAATATCAAGGTAGTGGTAAGGGTTCGGCCCTTCAATGGAAGGTACTCGATCTCTGCGCCAAAGTCCTGAGGTACATTATTGCTGACCGGTCCCCCAAGGGAGCTGGACCGAAACGCAAAATGCGTCGTTCAAATGAAAGATGCGCAAACGATACTTGTTCCACCACCCGAAGCGGAAGAGCGCCTGCGAAAAGGTGGGGCGAAAGGGTCAGACGGGCAGAGAGTGTTCGCTTTTGACAAGAGCTACTGGTCCTTCGACAAGAAAGACAAGAATTATGCAGGCCAGGATAACTTGTTCAATGACCTGGGTACGCCTCTACTCGACAACGCCTTTCAGGGGTACAACAATTGTATCTTTGCCTACGGGCAGACTGGATCGGGGAAATCCTACAGCATGATGGGTTACGGAGAGGAAGCTGGAGTCATACCAAGGATATGTAAAAATATGTTCGAGAGGATCACAGATTTACAAAAAGACAAGAATCTCACCTATACCGTCGAGGTCTCCTATTTGGAAATCTACAATGAGCGAGTACGCGATCTCTTGAATCCGGCGACGAAAGGGAATCTTAAGGTTCGAGAACATCCATCTACTGGACCCTATGTTGAAGACCTGGCCAAGTTAGCAGTCAGATCATTCGAAGAGATTGAGCATCTTATGGACGAAGGAAATAAGGCGAGAACAGTAGCAGCCACAAGCATGAACGAAACGTCAAGTCGATCACATGCAGTTTTTACGCTGACCGTAACGCAGAAGCGTCATGATGAAGAAACGCGCATGGATACCGAGAAAGTTGCGAAGATCAGTCTTGTGGATCTTGCAGGTTCCGAGCGAGCAACCTCAACTGGCGCAACTGGGGCCCGTTTGAAGGAAGGAGCTGAGATCAATCGTTCCCTATCGACACTTGGGCGAGTCATTGCAGCGTTAGCAGACTTGTCGATGGGGAAGAAGAAGAACATGTCGATGGTGCCCTATCGAGACTCTGTGCTAACCTGGCTATTAAAGGATTCATTGGGAGGCAATAGTATGACGGCTATGATCGCAGCGATCTCTCCTGCAGATATCAATTTCGAGGAGACCCTGAGCACTCTGAGATACGCCGACTCCGCAAAACGGATCAAAAATCATGCTGTTGTCAATGAAGATCCAAATGCTCGCATGATTAGGGAACTGAAAGAAGAATTGGCACAGCTCAGGTCCAAATTGGGCAGCGGCGGGACTACCTCCGGCGGTGTCGCTGAGGAGCAGTACGCCCCGGACACTCCTTTAGACCAGCAGATTGTTTCCATCATTCAGGCAGATGGTACCATCAAAAAAGTATCAAAGGCCGAGATTGCTGAACAGCTGAGCCAGTCAGAGAAGCTCTACGAAGACCTGAACCAGACCTGGGAAGAGAAGTTGGAGAAGACAGAGCAGATACACAAGGAGCGTGAAGCGGCGCTGGAAGAGCTCGGCATTAGCATCGAAAAAGGATTCGTAGGAGTGTCGACCCCCAAGAGAATGCCTCATCTTGTTAACCTCAGCGACGACCCTCTGCTTGCAGAGTGTCTTGTATATAACATTAAACCTGGAACGACAACTGTTGGTAACGTTGAAGATCCTAGTACTACTTCGGAAATACGGCTGAACGGATCTAAGATCAAGAAGGAGCATTGTACCTTTGAAAATGTTGATGGACTTGTTACATTGGTACCAAAAGAAGGTGCCGCGATCATGGTCAATGGACTCCGAGTCGACAAGCCAGCGAGACTTCGAAGTGGAAATCGCATAATTCTAGGAGATTTCCATATCTTCCGTTTCAACCACCCGCAAGAAGCTCGAGCAGAGCGCAAAGAGCAGAGCCTACTCAGGCATTCAGTCACGGCAAGCCAACTCAGCTCGCCTTCACAAAGGCCTGTCCATAGTCGGTCAGAGAGTAAAGTTGACTCCGACATTGATGGAGAAGGTAGTAGGCCAGACTCCCCCATGCCATCCCGCAACAGGGACTCGGACTGGTCCTATGCACGTAGAGAAGCCGCAGGGGCAATGCTAGGTGCCGACCAGAAGATCAGTCATTTAACCGATGACGAATTAGATGCGCTGTTTGACGACGTGCAGCGCGCAAGAGCTTCCCGTAAAGGTCAACCGGAGTCTCGTCTTTGGGGTGCGGATGACGAAGATTCAGAGTCTGTTAGCTCTTATCCTATGAGGGAGAAGTACATGTCCAATGGGACGCTTGACAACTTTTCTCTTGATACTGAGCTGACACTACCGGGCATGTCCCCCCAGAATGGCATAGAGGATGCTGATTCTGATGACGAAAGATTAGAACTCATCAGAGATGACATGCGTGCCCAGCTGGAAAAACAAAAGGATGAGTTCGAAGAGAAGATCAGAGCAGCTGAGACGTCTTCCACCCAAAATGTCGAGGAGCTGAAAGCTGAGAAGGAGAGAATGGAGCATGCGCTTGAAGCTGCCAAACAAGATTTCCAACGTCAGCTCGCGCAGCAGAAGGAGACATTTGCCAGAGAGATTCGTGAGGCTTCCATGTCACCGTCCCCGAGACAGCCAAGACTCGATCATCATGGTTTTACCGACCTCCCAGAGGAGGAAAAGGCCATTGTCCGAAGTACTGTGATACGGTGGCGGCAGGTTGGCTACGTACGCCTGGCTGAAGCTATCCTTCGACATGCGGCAACGTTAAAGGAAGCGCAGATCATGAGTCAAGTAATGGATAAGCATGTTGTCTTTCAATTCACCATAGTTGGCGAAGGTCAGGACGTATGCTCCTCATATGACCTTGTCTTAAGTGGAATATCCGGAGACGAAGATTCGATGCTCGAAGCAGCAACGAAACCGTGTGTGGCTGTACGAGTGATGGACTCCCAACATACAGTGATTCACTTATGGTCTTTAGAAAAATTGGAGCAACGAGTCCGGACGATGCGCAGAATGCACCAGTATCTGGATAGGCCAGACTATCTACAGCACTTCCACCTTGAGAACCCTTTTGTCGAATCGGCACTGCCGCAATTCTCACTTATTGGTGAGGCCAACATCCCGTTGACTGCAGTATTCGAAGCGCGTGTTCAGGACTACACTGTAGAAGTATACTCCCCTTACACTCTTGAAGCGATCGGGGTAATTAAGCTGTCCTTGGAGCCGTCCTCGGCACAGGCACCACCCAAGATGCTCAAGTTCAATGTAGTGATGCACGACATGGTTGGCTTCGCCGAGCGTGAAGGGACCGAGCTTCATGGCCAGATGTTTATACCTGGTATTAGTGAAGAAGGTGGGTCAACGACCACACAGATGATCCAGGATTTCGATGAAGATCACATTCGTTTCGAAAGTGTTCATAGCATGAGCTTGCCACGAAACGCTCCTCGAAGCGCGACATTGCGTGTCGCTATATACGCGCGTGTGACCTCAATGCACTTAGATAAGCTGCTCAGTTGGGATGAGATTCGTGAGAGTACAGTAAGAGGGTCAGAAATTAGCCTGCATCAGGCACCGAGACTGCCGGAGTCCGAGTACTGGATGGAAGAGGAACACGACGTATACGCCAAGATAAAGATCTTGGAACTGTCCGAGACAGGCGAGTACCTGCCAGTGGAGATTGAGCAATACAGCAATCTTGATCCAGGGGTATATCAATTGCACCAGGGTTTGCAGAGGAGGATCATGATCAATCTAACATGCTCCTCAAGCGAGTCATTGCAATGGAAGAAGGTCAAGGCAATGCGTGTTGGAAGCCTACGGCTGGTCGATCAGGACACGTCAGTTCTTGACCACAAATTTTCAGACAGCCAGCTGCCCCTCAAATTTGTTAAGGAGCCAGCTGTCGTCGAAGACGCCAATGGTATCAAAGAATTTACGGTGACTGGCCAATGGGACTCAAGTCTTCACGGCTCTTCGCTACTCGATCGACCAACAAATGAAAAGCATAGCGTCCAGATGTCGATATCAGTTGATATCGCATCCGAGCGTATTCCTACCGTCATGACTTTCACCCTTGATCAGACGCTGCAGATACGACCACGATCATGGTCAAGGCCACAATCAATGTTTAAAGCATTGTGGAAAACGTCTAGGATAATCCACTACACTTCAGGCATCTTCTCCGTCATTCTCAAACCGGCCTCTACGAAGCGTGCGTCTGACATCTGGCGAATGGACAGTCAGCAGACCTACGTCAAAGGCGAGGAGAGCCTTTCCAACTGGAAGCCCAGAGGCGTCACTTTGGTGCGCGACTACGCAGTCTCCCAACAACGAAGACAACGAGTTACAGAAGTTGAAGCCACTAAAGTCTTCCTTCGCCGCCACAAATTATCTCCACCTCCCCGGTCATCGAGTTCCGATCAACTCAATGACCATCAGCAAGCTCTGGTCCAGAAGTGTCTCGCCCTCTGGACCAAACCATCAGCCCCCCCGTTGTCACCACGCCTCCCGGCTACAACACCAACATCCCAAATCCCTGCGGCAGCTTTATCTCCATGCCCATCCGTTCATACCACACAAACTAGATCATCGCCACCAACCTTGACCGCCAGAATCCACACCCACCCCAAAAACCCCGTCTGCCTCAAATCCTCCTACCTCCTCACCCCTACCGGCGGCGGCCTAGCCTGGACACGTCACTTTGCCGAACTTCGACCTCCATATCTCCACCTCTATGCCGTTCCCTCGGGCAGCGAAACCGCTACCATAAATCTTCGGAATGCACGGATTGATATCGATCCACCCGTTCAACAACTTTTGCAGCAAGGCCCAGCGAGTAGGAAGAATGTCTGGGCTGTGTATGCGAGGGGTGGGAGCTGGTTGTTTGCTGCTAGGAGTGAGGAGGAGAAGGGGAGGTGGGTGTTGGCTATTGATGAGGGGTTTGTCGAGGAGGAGCAGGGCTAAAGGACTCGTCAAGTTGACGTCTATGCTCTAGTGCGAAAGAAGTCCAGTGGGGTCTCAGTCCCTGCGATCAGATGCCTGATCTGGGGCGTCGAGGTTAGAGAACCAGGGAACTGAGATACCGCGTGCAGATGCAACAAATAACCACGCAACAAATATTGGACGAAGAGAAACGAGGACCAAGGGAGACTAGGAGCCCAAATCAGCGACGAACACGAATTAAGCGCTTTTCGAACGCACATACAACTATACCGTTCTTTTCTCTTTCATCGGGCGGCACGCCGCCTATCTTGTTCTGTATGATGGAGTCTAGATTAGTAGATGCGATGATACCCCGGCATTCTGTTCTTTTATACCCCTGTTATTATATCTTTGTGGAATTTAGAAGACGATTAGGGAGAATAGAGGTAGATGACAATATAGGAGTACAACGTCAGAATGACAGGATGCTCACTGTGAGAATATAGATGTAATTGTACATGGTAGTTTAGGAAGTTTGTCATTGACGGGTGTTGAGACATTTATGGTCGTATATTGGCAACGGTTTCGAGATGAGTGTCCTACGTCCAGGTCGAGTAGGAACCAGGAAGGTAAAAGTATGCATATATTACGAAAGAACCCGAAGACACCAATGGCGCTCCCACCTACTTGGAACACTCATACTAGAGAGATATTGAATGCCCGCATAATCTCTATAAACATCTCGCCTATATAAGCTCGAGATAGTGAGACATGAGGATGAGTAGCTTGGCAATTCCATTCAAGCTAGAAAGCAATAAGATGGCGTGCACAGCAGCCACTAGCTCCAGGATTGCGTGGCTGAAGGCTACAATAAGCCAGCCGTGTAGATGAACCAAGAGACGGCTCAACAAGGCCTTTGCAAGTACGCTTTGGAGCAGCTGCACAGGACAAGATAAGAGTCACTACATCAACTCAATAATTGAGCTCACCACCAGCACCGCCTTCCACCGCATCCAGGTCATCATATTTCTTTATGGTTCTCCCCTGCACCGCTTCTCTGGGTCCAACAGTTTGAGCACCACCGTCACCCCACTTGCCAGCTCCGCCGCCAAAGCCACCACGCCTGTTCATTGGATTGCCGTTGCCCATAGGAGTTAGTCTTCCATCATTCGTATAACGAGGCTGTTGTCGACGGTCATACGGTCCTTGTCGTGCGTTGAAGCGTCCGCCGCCTCTACGCATTGGGCCAGTCTGGTGCAATTCCTCTCCGTTAGCAGGCAAGCCCGTTACAGGCCAGCTACTGGGTGCTTGAACGGTATGGTTACCGAATTGAGGGAATGGGGGGAAGGTCGATTGGCTAGGGAAGCCAGTAGGGAAGCCGGTCATCATTTGCATATTCTGTTGCAGGTTGAAACCACGTGGGGTACCCGCAGTCATGTTGTGGTTATTCATAGGGAAATGACCATTGCTGTTGGCATCGGAACGGGATGGAGCGATATGAGATGGGTCGAGGACGTAGGTGTTAACGAGGGTGAGCTGCGTAGTGTTAGCACCATGCTGCAATATGGGCTACGGGAGACACTCACATCTGTCTTGATGCCATTGTACCATTCCTCATGGCGCTTCTCAACGTGCTTGCGCCAAAAGTTTTCGCCCTTGAAGAGTTTAGTACACTCAGGCACTTTGCACCTGAACTTCGATTCGTCCTCTTGCTTGACGAACTTCTTCAGCTCCTCATCTAGACCTTCCTCAAGAGGCTTACCGCCTAGCTTTCTTAGATCAACGTTCTCGGGTTCCAAAATCTGCAATATCTTGTCCTCGAACGTTTTAACCCAGTTGAATGCGCGCAGGAGTTGCTGATCACTCTTGAAATTCTTGTTGAACTTCTCCTGGACTGGCGAGCCGTTCTCTGTGGCATCTTCTGGTGTAGACTTTTCACGCTTGAGAGGAAACGGTTGACCCAAAGCACTAGCCTTGGCAGCAGTTTTAGCAGCAGTGCTTAAGCTCGCCCTTGGACGGCGTAAGTGGCCTCCAGGGCATTTCCGGATGAGTTCATGGACGGAGTCGGCTTCAAAAACGCAGAAGAAACAGAAGTTGAAAACTCGTCGAAGATATTCAACCAATAGATCTAATGTTTTCTTTTTGATCAATAATTCCTCGCTGTCATTCTCTTCATCGATGAATCCCTCCTCTTCCTCTTCTTCCTCACCATCTTCCATATCATCTTCTTCCATACCCAGTATTTGTTGTTTCTTTTTCTCAAGCTTGGCTGGCGCAGCAACCGAGGACTGCAGTAGGCCCATGGTGCGAAGGTTCTCCACGCGTTGCTCAACTTTAGCGACACCGTTCGCGTCCGAACCGAAGTTTTCATCGAATTTTGATACCAGGCGTTTAGCAAGTTCAAGGTCACGATCGATGCGCTCCGGAGCAGAGAAGAGATCCCACAAGGCTTTCTTTCGCGGTTCCTTGGGCGGAACATGGACACCAACGTGACAAGTGAAGTCACCTCGTGGTTCATCATGAATCGTCTTACCATTGATGGCTTCAAGTGCCTTATCTGCAGTGGTAGGCGTTGGCTTTGGCTCTTCAGCCATACCGTCTTCCCCGTCATTGTCTCCATCTCGACCATCACCCCTCTCCGGCTGGTCGGTAGGCTCTTCGGGGCCTTGGTGTAGCATGATCCACCCAATACGATGGCACTTCTTCAAAGGATTAGGGTCGCTCAAGCTTAGCCACTTGAAGCCTCCCTCGTCCTCTCCCAAATGCTCCTTGCAGAATTCCTCTATCTTGCCGCGACTGACCATAGGCGCCAGAGTCTTGATCAAAAGGGCCGGCTGCAATGCTGATTCGTCGCGAATGTCGCCTCCCCGACTGGGTACCAGATCACCAACACCGAGGACTTCAGCAGCGGCAACCGTCTCGCCCTCTTCCTTCTCAACCACACCACCAAGCCCATCGCTCTCAGCCTTGTAGATACCCTCGAGAGTAAATTCATCAAAAGCACCGCTATCAATATCATTCACCCATAGACTCAAAGCGCCACGTCGAAATTCTGTCAGCCTCTGTTTAAAAGCATCTCGAATTTCTGGCAGATAGCGCTCCTTGAACCATTCCTCGGTCTTGTGCTGGTGAACGAAAGTCCTGGCCATCTTGACTTGCAATTCTTCCTTGTACGCATCATAGGCAACTTGGATCTGTGCTCGCTCCTTTTCGCGCTCTTCTCGGGATTCGCGCTCTCCTTTGATTCCTCTATCTGATGGTCTTCGGCCATGCTTGGCACGCTCTTTTTCTTCTTTAATATTTTGTTCAATGCGCCACCATTCCGCGAAAAAGTTGAAGCCTACTTGGAAATCTAGAGAAAGCGGGTTGGGCATAGGATTAGTAGTCATCACGGGTTGGGAAGCTTGGCCCGGAACATAACGGTCGATAAGAGGCGTTGGAGACGGAGCTCGACGACGGTCTTCTCGATTACGCGAAGCGTGGTCGCGTGATTGGTCATAGAATTCATCCCTTGCTCGTGTCCCAGGCTGATAACGATCAATCATCAATGGCGAACGCGAGCGTCCTCGGCCCCCACGATGACCTCCTCGCCGGTCTTGCATAACTGTACCAAAAGAATCATAAGCATCTGTCATGTAATTTATATTGGAATGACTCGCAGAAAGACAAGACGAAAGGCCATTGTGAAGTGGTATGAATCCCTCGACATTTGAAGCATTGACATAAGCGTAATGTAGGGGCGAAGTAGAAGTTAATGAGGCTTTGTGCAAACTCGGCAATGGCAAGACTTTCTCAGCAGCTGAAATCTTACCAGGAGAGCGACGGCCGCGATAGAGCTCATTGCCGGACGATTGTCTGTCCATTATGTCCTCACGTCCCCATCTGTTTTCTGTCTTGACGGGAGGTGACCCATAGGCTTCGAAAGATCCATCCATAATGAAGTGTGGATGCGATCGAATGTAGAGACCGACTGATTGGAATTGTCATGAGTGTAAACGAGAAAGGAGTGTGGAAGATCTCGATTTGCTGGTGGCGAGTGATAGCAAGCTTCGCTATGGCATCTTACGTGATTGCTGGTGGGTAGAAGTGTGGGGCCTGAAGAAGGAAGGCTCTGTTTGCCGACATGATCTCGCGTTAGACTAGATTCAGTGAATGGGAAAGAGACAATTCAGAAAGTGAAGCATCAGGAGTGAATATGAAAGAAGAATAGCAGCGATGAGCCGCCAAAAGAATGTGGGTGTGTTTGAAGGTGTAGGACGAAGAAGGGCAGAAGCGGGGATCTATCTTTGAGCGACAAGGAAGTGGAGAAAGAAGTGCAGCTAACGGGGAGATAACGTTGCCATGTATGGCGTTCTAAATACGTGACAGAAGACTCACGTTTGATATGTCTGAAATTGATACCTGTACGAGCAGGTGGTTGGTGTTGGTGAGGAGAGGAAGATGCGGGTTGAAGCTGAATGTTCTCTTGGCGAACGGGTAGATGGCGCTAGACCAAAAATGGCCGAGATCTGTCGGTTTACTGCCGGGCGTATCAGGCAAAATGGGGAAAGCTTCTGCAGCTTACTCCAACACTGTTTATCACGCCACGATCGCATGAGCCCATTGTGATCATATAGAGCTTGGCACTCGCCCCTTCACTGAACGATAAATAACGTGCATCCCTACCAACTTACAGTGTTCCTTACAGTACACTGTCTGGTAAGCTCATCTATTGATCTGTCAATTGGTGTTGTGGGGCATTGCATTGGAAACTACAACAATAGCTGACTGGCCATTGCAGCTACACTGATACCATCCTGCGATCATGACGACCCACATTCCGTCTCTTACCCTCCCAGGGCAAATCTTTGCTCACCCTGCTTCATCAATCCTCCTCCCAATAGCCCTGGGTGCAGGCATAGGCTTCTTCATTCGTCGTACGTTTACCCTTGTTCGAACGGCAGACGCGTTTGCTAACGCATAATGATGCTATAGCGAAGGAAACCCAAAATACTTACATGGCGTTGAAACAGCCACCATACCGACCTCCACCTCAAGTCTTTGGTCCCATGTGGACAGCATTGTATGGCCTGATGGGTTATTCCGCTTACAGAGCGTGGAACACAGGGATGGCCTCACTCAATCCAAATACTGTTGCGCTTACCAAGGTCAGAATTCTCACTGTTTGCAGTCTTTAAGATAAAGAAGCTGACCTGGTTGCAAATATTAGCAAGGCGCAACACTCTATACCATCCAGCTCGCTCTCAACATAATCTGGATGCCCCTCTTTTTCGGCCTGAAGCGTCCCATCGAAGCAACAGCCGATATCACCATCCTCACAGGTACCGTGGGCTATCTGATTTATATCTGGTCTCAGGTTGACGAGGTTGCTGCGTGGGGCCTTGCGCCATACTTAGGCTGGTTAAGCGTTGCTACTTATCTGAGCGTACGTACTCGGAAATAGGGAGTCGAGTACAATCCGACTATAGCTGACTACTTGAATTACAGGCAGCTACTGGTTACCTTAACAACTGGAACTTTGCGGACAAGGAGACCGCTACGCCACCACCAGACAGAGGCTCGGGCGTTGACACCAAATACGTCAACGAGAAATAGGGAAGCAAAAATATTTTCAAAGCGCTATACGCTATGTATCATAAGTCCCTAAGTTCTGGCGTTAGTGGCGCTATTCTCTCTCGACATTAATATATCTTACTGTTTAAATTAGGACATTTTTTCTCTCCGTCCCTGCTTCCTCACTGCCCAACTTCGTGCCTCGACCACACCTTGACCACACCTCACCTATACCTCAATCTCGTTTCCCCTTCCCTTGGCACCAATGTCTTCCTCATCAGATCCTCACCTTTGGCCCCTTGCCCCTTTTCGATACACTCTTCACGTCCCTTGCGCTTCCGATAACAACCTCAACCCCCCACCACTCAAAATCCCACTAGAATCCCCCCTTCTTACCACGTCCCCTCCCATCACTTCCCAACACCCACCACCTCTCCCCAGAACCCCTAATCCGCTCGTATCTCATCCTCGAAGCGAGGATGTGCCTCATTGTAAGAGTACCTCAAATAGCGCAGCCTGCACCAAGGCGGTCTCAACCCTTTCATGCGCGCTGTGGAGAGAGCGGGTCTGTCGCGAGAGCGCGGTGGTCTCGGTTTCGGTATCGTAGGCTTGGTAGGAGGTGGTGGACAAGGGGGTTTTGCGGAGGTGAAACTGGTGGTTCTGGGGGGTTTGGTGATGGCGTCGTGAAGCGTTTCAAGGCCTCCATGGTGGTTTGGGTGGATGTAGTGGCGAGAGATGTTCTTTGAAGGGACTGCAAAAGCGGACTGGAGAGCTGTGGATCCGACCTACGCCGTTGGTGCAGGTCTTGATTTGTTAAGAATTGGCTGAGAACGGAAATGTGAGCTTCTCTCATTGGCTGCGTTGCAGTCATAATCCTTCGTACCTGTCCGGCTGGCAAGCTGTGAGCAACGTTCAATCATAGTTTGATCATCAAGAGGATGGTTCTGTGAGATTTGAACGTTTATATAAAAATCCCTAATGCCTGTGCGTGCCCTCTCGCGGTAAAGTAGGAGGGTATCAGGAGCTATCAATCATGAAGTACTTTCGTCTGATCTCACAGACTTATCAGGCCGCCTGCCACTTCATCCAAACACAAGGAATAGAAGTAAGAAAATTGATTCTCTTCGCCACGACGCGCAAATTGCTGGACTAGGCCTCCCAATGCTAAAAAGTAGTACCCAAACCAAGCCATGCCAGGCAAACATATCAGAAACAATTTGTTGTTGATGTGAAAACGCCCGCCCGACCATTTTGGTAGCTGGTGGGTATGCAGACTTGCCGCTCGAAGAAGTGAATATATATCATGCTGAGACGGTATAGAAAAGTCGTGTGGAAAAATTAGTTACATATCGCTCGGATGAGGCCCACAGATATCCAGGCGAATGCATGGATCAACCAGCACCCGTAACGCCCATAGGGCCAGGCGCTCCCTGTTTGCCCCAGCCGGAGTATTTGTGGCTGTGACCAGCACCACTCCGATTACTGGCCTGACTTTCGCTGCTGCCGCCCCTCCTATGATACGGACTGTTAGGATTTCTCCAGTCGTCTTCACGCGTCGGCGGCGTATCATTGCTTGTGCTTGGATAAGTTGGTGCGCCCTGCGGCTGTCCCTGTACATGTCTCACGCTAGAGTCTTTTGGCCAGGTGGGAGTTTGGTAGGGATCTGTGTCCACGTGGGTGATTATAGGAGCGGCGGGTTTAGCTTGATTGGGGTTATTTGGGTCTTTAGAGTGGAATGAGGGAGCGTCGGGCGCCTGTTCTGTAATGACGGGCTGGTGGGTGGCGGAACGACCAATGTCACCATAGCGTTTAAGAATTTCTTTGGTTGTTATGTCGGATGAATTGTTAAAGAGGGAGGAGTCGTTGAGGATGGATTGAAGATCTTCGGGAACCTAGGCGAAAGTCAGGTTTCGTTCTATAAAGAACATCTGGGCTTAACTTACTTCGCACATCTGGTCATTGTACTCTATCAGTGTGTTGACAACTTCGATGGCAAGGAAGCTGCTTTCATCTTGACCCACGACCGTGCTCTTTTCTTTAAGGATGTTGGGTGTTATGACAGTGGCAAGATTGTGTGTGTCCATTTTGCTGCCGGATTCCTCATCCACCTGTGAGAAAGACGAGGCCCAGACGAGGAAGGAGAACAATATCTCCAACGAATCCCTATGACTCTTTGGTAATAGACAACAGGTATAATGCAAAACCCTTCTCCGCTTGTCTTCGTCTGCAATTTCTGAATTACCATTAGCGGCTAGAGTACGGTTTTTAGAAATAGAATAATCAACTTACTTTGCGAAATTATAAATAACCGATAAAGCTTGTAGGTGAGCAAAGGGTCCGGGAGCTCTCGAAGAAATTTCTTGAGTAGAGCGGCCACTTGCACAGGATTCTCTCTGGAAAGATCCACATCAACTTCCTTTGCATCGATTTTTTCGGTCAGATCTCGCAGACCCTTGATATTCCCATTCTTGCGGAAGACACCCTCCACAGACATGTCCATTTGTCGCATGGCTGAGATAGTATCATCAATGATACCCGGTACCCTCAAAGCACCAGGGCCCACGCCATACGTTGACTCCACCCCGTCTCTCTCAACAAGCGCATCTAACGGCACTCCAAAGACGCCTTTTTTCTTGATACCTTTTGGTCTATCATTGCTTTTCTGGAACGCTTTGCCAAACTTGCCCCAAAAAGTTGGTTTCTTTGTTTCAATCAGGTTCAATAGATCTTCCAGACTGTAGTGACCTTCCAGCAGGGGCTCCATAGACAGGACAGCCACATGTCGGACGATGAAGTATTCCAAGGCAGACAGTTCGGAAAAGTATTTCTTCGTCCGCTGGGGAACTGAATCCGTCCCACGCATATCGAGGTCGTTCCCACCAGATAGACCGCGTTGGTGACCGCTGCGAATCTTGGGTTCTCGCCCGCCGGAGCCAATCAATTGATTCTTAGCATGCTTGTAAGCGTTGGGTCGCTGCTCTTTCGCTTGCTCCGCTGCAACAATCCTTGGAATATCATCAAGTGTAAGTGCATCTTGATGACCGAAGACCAGGTTGTTGGTGGGAGCGTCAGCATTAGCGTCTCGATCCTCGACAATATGAAAACCTTGCTGTTTTTGATCTGAACCATCCTCCCCAGCTGATCCCGGTCTCCTGCTGAAACCCTCAGGCCCATCAAGTATGCGCGAGGTTCGCGCTTTTTTCAGATTCGTAGAAAGTTGTGTGTCCATACGCGTAGACCGCAGTCTTTTCATCTCACCTACGGTCTGTTCGTACGATGAAGCATTGTTGTCTGCAATGCCAGTCCCACCATAAGATTTCGACCGAGAGCCTGATCTTAGCAATGGTGGATTGCCCTCATTTACCCGATGGCCATCGTTCGAATCATACGTTGATAAATTCGGATCGTCAGAAGTATGTGGTAGAGTGCCGCCAGAGCGAAGAACGGTGAGTAGTCTAGCAAGGGCTACCCGTAGTAGATAGACGTACTGCTGAAGCCTTGTGATTGACTCAAAGCTAGGGGTAGCGTCTGGTGCTTGATGCTTCTCTTCGTGGCAGCGTCGACAGACAACCTGACCTTCTCGCTCACTCCACAAAACATCCCTTGGCTCTTCCCCTACAACTCTTTCACAGTAATCACAAGTCAGATGGTTCTTATGCCATCTTTGTTGATCCAGCTTCATGCATTCGTCGTCAATTGGCTCTTTACATTTGTGACATAAGTCCGATTGCTGATCCGCCAGTCCAGATACGTCTGAAAGCAGATCAGAGTTTTCAGCTTCTTTGATGGCGTCCAGATGTTCCAAATCCGCGAGAAAACGATGGAGACCTTCGATCCTTCGGCGCTCACGTTCGAGCTTCAAAGCGCCTTGTAGACTAATCCGAATGAGGAGCTTAAGATAGTGAGCCAGGCCTGTGACCAAAGATAAAAGTTCTTGCGTCACCCCAAGCTTTTTGACGCCAGTTTCTTGGGTTTTCGAGAGCAGTGAGAAGAAGGCTACAATCTTTTTGCAAAGCAGCTTTGCTTCCCGTCCATAGGAAAGACCTGAATAGTTAGCTTGATACTGTCTACAAGCTTGAAGGAGATGTAGACCTACTTTTAACTCCCTCGGTGACCATCAGGGAGTCCAAACTGTCTGTGGCACCAAACAAGATGTCCACATGCCAGATAAATTTCTTCGCCACCAAGATACCCTCCACATAGGAACCGTTGCTGACATGTAAAAGCATGTCTGAGATGCACGCAGCTGAAGACTCCTCAAAAGCCGAGAGAACACTCCATATCCGATATACCTTCTCTTCCATCTGTTCCTCTTCCACTCGTACCAAGTTTCGCTTTTCCTCGGTCGCGTTTTCTTCGGCCTGTGTTGCATTATTGCCATCCACTCCTGGTGGAGCCAGCCGAACATTCCAGAACTTATGGATCATGTAACATTCAGGGTGCCAATGTTGGTTTTGGCCGTTCCTGAAGATCTCCACGAATTGTTTGAGGATCGCAGTTTGACAGCCATTGCACCGTTGCGCGAACTGGGTCGAGTAGTGATAGTGACAGTATACTTTGCCCTCATGCTCATAATAGCTATCTTGTGCACCAAAAACCGTTGGACATACTGAACAAGTGAAATGCTCGATGTGATATTTCCGTTCCAAAGCCGTTATATAGGAACCACGCAGGGCCCCACCACATTCGTAACAGAGTAAATCAAGTCGACGAAAGTAGTCAGTCTCGCAGAGTGGGTATTGACCCTCACCTTCCTCATTATCGACAGGGAAGAACTTGGAGGCGACAATGTCTGAGCAATCCTGAAAACCAGCGTCAGCATCCGCCCTAAGAAGAGGAGATGATTTACCTACTCGACATCTGAAACAATCTAGGTGAAATGTTCCGCCTAATGCTCTCACAAATTGCCCCGTCAACGGCTCGCCGCATTTTTTGCAGATCCTCAGGGCACCAGATGGTTTCCCACCAGGCGCTCCGTTAGGTCGCGATCGTTCGCGTACTGGGAGCTCCTGGGTCCTATCTCTGCTTCGATCGTTACGTCCCTCTACAGGTGTGTGTGGCAAGCTACCATTGGGGCTTCTGGGATCTCCAGTCGCTATGGGAGGAGCCATGAACCTTTGTTTCGGCGTGTCCGCCTGTCCATATCCGTTGGTGCGCTGTGGCTGTGTATCTTGGTTATCCTCAGAGCTTTGTTGTCGATAAGGCCCTCGATTATTGTATCCAGTGTCTCCAGGCCGTCTGTCGGTTGACGGCCTCCCCTCCGACTGCGGACCCATCATTGCCACCAGCCCTCTAAGGTCGTTATGATCTCCGGATAAGTCTAAATCTTGAGCTTATCTTCGTCAGACCTTGTCGTCCGTTATTTATCCTTGATATTGAAAGCCAGTGGTTGGGCGTTGAATTTTGGACGACTCCTTCCAAACAGCAGAGTCCACCCACCGATCCACCTGCAGCGTCCCTTTTGACCTCGAACTTGTATGTAGAACAAGTCAAATTAGCGCGCTTCAATGCAGCTCGAGCTTCCCGCTGAAGTATTTGAGCTTCAGTTCCCTCACAGAAAGGGAGCTGGTAGCTAATTAGGCTGGGGCCGTATAAACTTTTCGGGGCACCAGCTGGCTTTACAGCCGTAGTCGTTGAAGCTTGGTCCCCTGCGCAAAGCAAGTGGGCGTCAGAGCAAGGCAAAACGGATTGTTATTAAGTCGTGGAGAGCGTTGTCGTGCGATGATGGGTTATGAGCAGCGAATGGGTGGAATGTACGTCGATGAGTAGTAGAAACGCCTGTCGCAGAGAATGAGCAAAGTGGCAGCGCAGTAACAGAGACTGTACCTAGCAAAGCGTCCTGTGAAGGATCGAGGAAAAGAGAGTGGAATGAGTTGTGAATTACAGAACGCCTTCGCTTGCAATAGAGTACCTGGAGAGGATGATGTAGAGTAGCGGCAGTCCAATTTTAGCGGATTTGGCTTGTGGAGGGACCTAGCTTCTCCACCAAACTAAATAACGGTACCAAGACCAAAGTTTGGGCATTTTCGTCAGAGCGTTGTATATTGTACACTCCCTAACTAGAGGCTTGCGCACACTGTAGCTATGACGGTTGCTATGGACCATGTCACGACATCCTCATATTGTGTGCCTCTTTGTAGATCTCGCGACTTGTGGTGACCTGTAATATTACATATTGTGCCGCGGTACCAAAATTAGCACTCGTAACCAGGTTCTCGAACTCAAGGAATTTTTGACTCTTGTTCGAGCCATAAGCTACAAGTACACCATTGCTCTGAACTGCTCTAGTAGTGTTTCAACTTTGTACGGCAGAATAGCCAATGACCTCAATCACCCGGATTGTTTGGCTGGGAGAAATCATGAAGCACTGAACCACCGATACCGTATTCGGTTGTTTCACACCAACAACACTGCAGCCTTACACACAGTTGCCTATGAGCGTTCGGGATCCTTCCAGAACACTTCACACTTGCATAAAATTTGTTAAATCATTGATCCCTCTGGTTTGACCAGTACATAAACTTCCTCATGACTCCATAAGACTTCCACCCAGCATTTCTTTTACACCGTTCACTCCGCATTCTGCACAGCAAGGATCCATCCCTGCTGCATAAAATGTCCAATCAAAGTATCTACCGCGTCATACGTGTGAGGCTTGTACTGTAATCATTCATTTCTCTCTCTAACTCCCGCTTAGGAACTCTCGGAGATCCAGAGGAACACTGACCTATGTTCGTCGTTCGAACTTCCCGTATTTTCCTATCAGACTAACCCAAGACTCAGCCATCGCTGTAGCCTGTCGTGACAGCGACGTTCGTAATGTCAGAGCCCTAATTATAGGACCGCCTGAGACTCCATACGAGTTCGGTTTCTTCGAGGCGCGCTGACCTGTCCTCCCAATGTACGATCTGCTAATTGTAACCCATCTAGTTCACCGTCAAATTTCCAGAAGGTGAGGACTACATCTCCGCTTTCATCTTCCACAAGTAACAAAGTTCCCTCCAGAGTATCCTGAGAAAGCGCCAACTGTGACTGCAAAGACAACCAATGCAGGGCGATGCCGCTTCAATCCGAACATCTACGCTGGCGGCAAGGTGTGCTTGTGGGTTAACCCTGTGTTGTGGGCGGTACTACGACCTTCCACTAACGTATTCTTAGGTCCATTTTAGGGTATTGATGGGGAATCGGAAATTTAGAAGCATTGCTGATGAATTGCCATAGGACATGGAGGGGCGAACGGGGCGAGGAGTGGTCTTCTGCACAGGGCCTGGAATCCATTCTTATCTCGATACAAAGTTTGATGTCTCCAAACCCCTACGAAAACGAGCCTGGCTTTGAGAATGCAAACGCCAGTGAGGATAAGAAGGCCCAAGGGCAATACGTGGCCAAGGTGCTCACCGTCTTGTCAGTCTTCGATTTGCCTATCTAATAATCCTTAGATCAGACACGAGACTCTGCGGATATCCATAATTCAGCGACTGGAAGACTACCTTGGCATTCACTCGGATGGCGCGGTTGATGACTTTCCGGCGTTGGAAGAGTCTGGCGAACCTCGAACTGAATACGACGTAGAGCCAACACCGCCTCCATTCGAGCCATTCAAGGATCTCTGCAAGCGACGCTTTCTATGGTACTATGATTCTTACATCCTATCAATCGATCAAGCAGAGAAAGAGGTCAAACCAAATCAGAATTTCGCCATTATGCCTTTTGAGGGCGGCGGTAATACTATGCCCGGCAAATTCAATTACCCCGAGCTCAGGAGAAGAATCCAGCTGATTCACGCTGTCCTCTATCGCGAGATGGATTATTGGGCCGAGGAAGGTGCTTTACAACTACGCAAAGACACTACCATAGCTTCACAGCTTGGACGTCAATTCCAAGAAATAGTAGAGATCTACAAGAAAAATGATATGGTCACCGTAGATCTCGAGCTTGTGGACAAGAACCCCTTTGTCTGGTTATTGACCTACTTTGGTCGCCCCATGACAAACCTCGACGGAGGGATGTTCCGAATTAAGATCGCAATCAGTCCTCGCTTCCCGGAAGAGCAGCCTCGAGTCATCTTTGGGACGAAGATGTTTCACCACCGCGTGTCGAGGAATGGGGTCTTATGCTATTTCCCCAAACGACCAGACGAGCTGAAATACCATATCGAGGCAATAATTGATGCAATCGAGGATACTGAGCCGCCTTATGATCCACGTACCTTAGTCAACCCAGAGGCATCAAAATTATACTGGGGTTCATCGGATGACAAGAAATTGTACAATCGCCAGCTGCGCCGAGCCGTCCAGCGAAGCATGGAGTAAGTAGGCGAAATCTGTCCATCTCCATGCTTGATATGCTGATTTTAGCCGTCAGAGAATGATGTGTGTCGGTTAGTATCGTCTAGATGATTGTGGATCCATTGCAAGGCTTGTGAGGATACCCAGTGTGGCGTTGGTGAGCATAATTGAGCGAGGTGTTTGGGAGCCTTTCCAGAATCCACCTTGCCTTGCAATGGAGTCTGTTAGTTCTTATTCAGCATCTACTTCTTCGATCGCAGTCATGATGCAATAGGGGCATTCATGGAGTGATAATGTCCGTAGTCATCTACCTGACAGTCACGGCCAGCGAAAACAAAGAAACCGTCTGCACTCAAGGCAGGGACGTCGATAGCAACCATCATGCAGACTTATAAGATCACGAAACCATCTGTGCTGCCCCATGCAGTTTGACTGTCTCAAGAGCAATCAGTAGTACGGCGCATGCCTCTTTGGGAACTCATAGATTCTCGTAATCTCGTAACCCCCCGCTGCCAAGACCAATTTGCAGGAGTGCATAATCAGAACCCGCCAAAGCCCTGTAGATGATTGGCTATCTTACCATGAGAACTCTCTCGGTCCTGCAAAGTCAGCTGGCCAACAGATGAAGCCTCTTTACCTTCTTCATCGTTGACATCGTTGACATCGGTCATTCATCATCAACATCAGTATGAGCCCATGAACACGATTGATGATGTTAGGAGGAGCATTTCGATAAGCTTGTGGTGGGAGGCTAGCGCTAGGCCAAATTTGCTTTCCCCTGTTCAGATTTAGTTCGAACAAGCCCTCACTGGCCGAGAAAGATACCACATCACCGCAGATCACATCCTCGACAATAAGGAGCATTGGCGACGTCTAACGGTCTTCACATTCAACACAACCAAGAGCAACTTGAATAGGCGCCATCCGCCTCTGCTTCTGTCCATCATCGCCCTAGCGACCACATTCTACCGCTACCGCTCATTGTTCGACTGTATCCTAGCATCACACTCTTGCCAGGCCTGGGAACCTCTTGCTCCCATCAACGAAGTGTGCATCCTGGCTTCTCCGGCCTCCACGCAGACAACGCAACGTCGACGGCGTACGTCGTCTGCTGCAAAGCCGCCGCCATCGTTGAATAATCACAACCTACGCCCATCGGTCCAACGCACAGGGTCCTCGTCGGGCCTCCCGGCGGGTGGTCCCCAATCACTTCCACCTATACCTGCGACACCGTTACAAGGCACAATGTCGTTATCACGTTCGCCATCCCCCAGAAGAGGAGGAGGCTGGGCAAGCCCTGGCTTGACGAGCCCATACGAAAACGTGAGCGGGAAATCCAGCCCTAGGAAAACATATGGAGATATACAGATGAATGGTTCAGCGAGCGCCAATGGTGAGAACGTCACTTGGGCATCAGCAAAGGCACGGAGCGAGGAAATTAACGGGTATCCATCGTTCTCAACGAGGAATAATGGCTTCTTCTCAAGACATGCGAGAAAGATATCGACAAGTCTCCCTACATTTAGTCTGGGAGGGCGAAGGGATTTCGCGGACAAGGAGAAGCTGGGTCGAGGGAGATGGCCGCCCCTTGCTGGAAACAGAACTGTTCGATATCTTCAACGAACGGGAAGAGTAGCATGGCGATTTAGGTTACGACTGGGGATAGTACTTGGGCTGCTTTTGGCGTACATCTTGTTTTATGCAACTCGTGAGTACCTCCTGTTCCAATAGCTATAAAGGTCCTGCTGATCACGCGACAGCCCTTCACCGAGTATATCGAAGAACATCATGGCTTGGTGGCGGCAGCAAGTACGTGGTCATATTGGCTGCTAATCAAGGAGGAGGTGTCATGGAGTGGAAAGGGCCGCGCGAATGGGCCATTGAAAGAGATAGTGTAAGGAATAAGAAGAAGTATGCGAAGAAGTGGGGATATGACTTGGAGATTGTGGACATGAGCACCAAGAAACGATACGCCCATGAATGGCGAGAAAGCTGGGAGAAAGTTGACACGATACGAAACTGCATGCGGAAATATCCTCAGGCCGAATGGTAACAACTCGTGCCCTATCTCAAATCTCTACTGGCTAATATGAATCAAACAGGTTTTGGTGGTTGGACCTAAATACTTTTATCATGGAACCATCGTACTCATTGCAAAGTCATATTTTCAACGACCTCGTTGCAAACACCTACCGCGATATCAATGTCTATAACCCTCTCAACATCTCACACCCGTTCAAATCTCCTCATCTCGATGCTGTGGCCCGTTCACCTACGGGAAATGGCAGAAAAGACTCGATCCATTTGGTCATACCTCAGGATTGCGGGGGATTCAATCTAGGTTCCTTCCTCATCCATCGGAGTATTTGGACCGATCGACTATTGGACATCTGGTGGGATCCCGTTGGTTACGAACAGAAACACATGGAATGGGAGCACAAAGAACAAGATGCAATGGAACATTTGTATACCAATCAGCCCTGGATTCGACCGCACACAGCCTTCATCCCACAACGAAAAATCAACAGTTTTCCGATGGGCGCTTGCAGTGAAAACGGAGAAGATCCTAAAATACATTACTCAGAGCGTGATCGCGATTTCTTGGTTAACATGGCCGGTTGCGAGTGGGGCAGAGACTGCTGGGGAGAAATGTACAACTTCCGGGAATTGAGCAACAAGCTTAACAGGACACCATGGGAGAAGTTCAAGGACGGCCTCAGCGATGGCTTAAGGGCTGTGAAGGCCAGGTTTGCGGCAAAGAAAGAAGAGGATGAAGATGTCAAAAGCTAGAAATACATGGGACGAGTCTCAAATGGGCGTTCATGGAGATATGCTCATGTTGTTTTCATCATTGCGCCTCCAGCAGGGCTAGCTACAGCCTATATCTGGTCATCATACCTCGCGAAGTCCAAGGCCACGACGAAGCTTCTGGGTATCGTATTATATTATTGGGGGGGTGTTTGGCATGTACTATTCGATAGATTTTCCTTGATACCTTATCTTGAAGAGTTTGATTCTAATGTATAAAATAAATAGCATCAACTGAGAATGCATTGGCCTCGAGACCTAAGCGGAGATCCCCTATCTTCGATTGAAGATTATTCGCAGCGATGTCATACTTAGGTATGCTGCGGTATTATTTACATTCGAGTTGCTAGAGCTCCAATAGGACTGTATGTCTTGAGGAGGATGCCCAAAAATAGCCCATGCATGTAAGCGCCAACTCCAGATCACATGACCGCGTGTCTTCGCGTTTCCTTACAGATGATTGGCCCCGTAGCTCGCAAGGGTCTCAACCTCATCTATGCATTTCATCCAGTCCTCTCATCCGAAGCTCTAACAACTCAGAGCGGCTAACAGTATGAAAATAACGGTGCGCCCCAAATAGCAGCTCTTGATCTTTATTTGGTAGCCTATCATCATGGAGAGATTCAAAGAAGTCAGGCAAGCCGTTCTGAGGTTTCTGTACGTGAGGACGGGAGAGGGCTCGGATGCATGTGGCCGCATCGATAGTGGCCCAGGAGTTGTTTGACAGATGGTGGTGTGCTAATTTGAGCTGGGATCAAGCTACTACCCATCAAGAAATGTCAAGAAGATTTCGATATTGCGTTCATGTCTCTTCGTCTCATGTTGCTACCTGGTTACCCAGCTGTTTTGATCTGACCGGAAGAGAGACCTCATGAAGCCCGAGTACGACATTATGCATTTCTTTTGCTGCTTACTGACGTCTTTTCTCTCACTTTACTAATGTGTCGTGATGCTCATTCACGATTTGCTTATTGTTTGAATCGGGATTTTATTGACAATAGCAACCGCAGCCAGAGTGATCTGGGGGAACGTGCCGACTAGGTTTCATTCACTGCTTATAGTCATTCACAGCCGAAGCACTCCAATACTTAATTATACCACCGATTCTTCATTGTGAGTCACCATCTAAATAGTTAGAAGTCTCTGCTGACATTACTCCCTTGGCAGTCCCCTCGTACTTCCACTTGAGCATGCGATCTTGAGCTATGACATCAACCTCCCAACCTAACAATGCCACACCTCAACGGCTTCAGCTCGCCCCCCAGGTAATTCCACGAATGCCTTTCTCCTCGCCTATGGGGGAAGAAATTCTTTCACCCACTTCACCAAATGCTTCTCGGAGCCCACCACAACATCAGATACGACTGTCACAGAATCGGGGAGGGCAGGAACCTCCCGCGAGGGCTGTCCAGACATCTGTACCACCAAAGCCGACAAAGGGGGAATGGGGCACCAAGCAGGACAAGGGGCCAAATAAACTACGATGGCAGGGATTGCACGTCGCCACGAATTTCTCAAAGCCACCATTGCTAGCCCAGAGGACGGCCAGTAGGAATATCAAGCAGGACCAAGGTCTTGGGCTCAAGCAGCAACAAGGGCCGCCAGTTCCTTCGAGAACCGCTTCAATTGAGACACTAGGTCTTGGCCATCAACAGTCTAAGAGATCTCTCAAGTCTTCTGGTTCAAAGGGACGGATAGGAGACCTTGCACGCGCCTCAAGCAAGTTCTCCAACCTCTCACCCTCAGATCGGGCAGTAGTCATAGGGCTCTCCGTTTCTCCAGAGGACCTTGCCGAGCACGCTACAAGTCCTGAGGATAACGCTGCGGAGCCAAGCGGTTCGACCGAGCAGCATGCGACTGATAAATATCCTTCAGTCGCGCCGGCGATTACTGTAACTCCCGCTAATGAACAAGCGCCGTGGTCAGTCGAAGAGGAGGAACAAACTTTTGGTCCTCGGCGGAGAGCACCATCCAGCGTTTATTCTCTAGCTGCGCCATATAGCGCTGGTCATGTCATAGATCCCACAATGGTACCACCCATACCGCCACTCCCGCCAGACGCAAAGAAGCATAACGCTCAGCTGAACAGGTCAATGGACAAGAGTGCCAAAGCGACCACAAGGGCTCTTTCTACGTGCACGGTTTTTGAGGACGAAGATGCCCCAGTCATGGCCAATGGAAAGTCGGATTTCAGGAAATCCCAGCTTAGAGTACTTACGAAACAAGCGAGCATGGATACCATTGCCACACGCCACCGTTCACAAGGCTGGTGGAATCACATAGTCTCCCCTTTCTTTCCCAAGTCTCCCATGAGCTTGAAGTTCCCTTCTTCAATATCACCTCGGGAGCTAACTCCAGCCGTGGTGGCCACGGAAAATCATGATTGCGACGTGAAAGATCCAGATCGTTCATCATACAGGGAAAGGGAAATACCGAAGCCCGGGGCTCCAGGTAGCTGTCACACAAGTTGGACGGATTCGACTTTGGAGGCGGAGTGCGAAAAACGGGCCTTGGCCTTCGAGGATGATAGTCCGCACAAGAGGCACACTCTCGTTATTGGTCCGCAACCATTCATACACTCGCCACCTCCGGCGAAGTTTGAAGGGGTTGGCGCAGCGGCAGAGTATTACGAGGCATGTTTGTATGACATGCACAGTCCAGAACCTTTCTTCGAATGCCAGAACCATACCTGCCTACCTCGAAGGACTGACTTGATGGGAGCAGCACCGGAGCCAATGGCGACCGGCGCAAAGGGTATCGAAGAAGAGCTTGGCCCCGATGGCCAAGCAATCTCTCGTCAAAGGAAAGACGGAGAACTGCTAGCTGCGCAGCAAGCTCCAAAGAATCGATTCTCTGCAGCTTTCCATGAAGCGATTACCTCGAAGTCAAAGGCTCGTCCAGACAGCGAGGCTACAATGATCGAAGACCTGGATACCACACCAGACGTTCGTGAAGCTCAGGTGGCGCCCGTCGTGCGTGCTCCTGCACCCGTGCCTGCCACACAACAGGCAATACCAGAGCATGGACCTGTGGGAAGCGTGAATCTCGTGGAGCCTCAGCAAGAAGTAGAAGATCCTCCTCGAGATCCTCCAGCGTATTCATCCCCTAAGAAAGATAAGCCTGCTAAGAAATTTGTTGCTGTGATGCCCCCGAGTGGTATACCCACCCGTAGTTCAGCGCCTTACGAAACCAGATATGAACAACCCTTATCTCCAGAGCCAGTAAGCCCTGGCATGGAGAGGCGTGCGCCCAGAGATGCGTTCCTCATGGCCGAGGTACACAGAAATTCGCCCGAGCCCGTTACCCCTATGACTTTGACTGCTCATGATAGAGACTCTTACTTCCAGGAAGCGGACAGATACGATTCGCTAAGGCATACAACCATGGCTGATCTTTACCCGCCGTCCAAAGAGAGGACTAGAGTTCAGCGAGTCTGGGAGACACGCGAAAAGGCGCTTCCTCCAAGAGTCCTCAAAAGTCAAAGCTCCTCAAAGTGCAGGAACTGTTTCAGCGGTGCTAAACCTAAGAACAAGAAAGAGAAGAGGATAATGATTGCAATAGCAACCGGACTGGTGCTCTTGATCATTCTGATCCTCATACTTGCCATGACCTTGACCAGGAAATCGAAGTCTAATACCCCCGTTCAGTCGCGGTGGCTAAATTTGACTGGCTATCCGCCAATTCCCACAGGATTTTCTACAATAGTTCAGCCGGATAATGTGGATGCGGACTCCGGTTGTGTAGAGCCGCAGACCTTGTGGAGTTGTGCATTGCCCAAGGAAGAGCAACAGGGCATCGCTCCTAATACTGCGAATCAGCCCAATTTCCGGGTGGAGATATTGTTCCAGAATGGGACGAATGCTACCGCAAATGCCCCTGTAGCAAACACGACTAGTGTCAATCGGAGATCATTCGGACATGTCGCCAATCCTGTCAGTGCAGGTGGCTTCATACGCCACCAATTGCTTCGGATTCGGCAGGCGCTCAATAGCAATACGTACACTCCTTCGCCTTCACCTCCGAGTCTGGAAGATCAAACATTTCTTGGGAATACCACCGATGACAACGCAGCGCCGTTTGACGGCGAATATACACCATTCTTCATGACTTTTGACTCTGCCACCAAATTGTCTTCTCGTCTCTTGAAACGGCAAAGCAGTACTACAGATAATAGCAGCAACCCATTCCCCGATCCGACAACGGCAATCCCACCACCAGACAACAACCCTGACGGCACAGCAGCCGGTGCAAACCTCTATCCCTATCCCTCAGCTCAACCCCTCCGCCTTTACAACCGCGGCCTCCCCACCGAACACTACGGCTTCTATAATTATTTCGACCGCTCTATCTTCCTCAAATCTACCACCCCCATCAACGGCAGCTCAAACAATATCGCACCCCTCCCCGACGACGAAAACGGCGGCGCCCCCGAAGACGCTGCGGCAGTCCGCTGCACATGGACTCAAACCCGCTTCCTCGTTCAAATCTGGACCAAAAAGAGCTCTTCCTCCCTTCTCCAATCCCCAAACACAACATCCACCTCCCATAATTCCTTAACCAACGCAAACGCCACATCCCTCAACTCCTCCTCCGCCAACGATTTCACACCACCGGGCTCCTTCCCTTATCCCGTCACTATCACATTAGATCGCCATGGCGGCGATATCAGCACTAAAATGATTTATTGCTATGGCATGGATGCCAGCGAGCATATCATCCCGAGCGAGAAGAAAGTCCAACTCGAGGCTAGGGGTATAGGGGGGAAATTGGTGAATCCGGCGCTTGGTCCGTTTGGAAATGTTAATGTTTCGACTGCTCAGGGAGGGCCGGGGGGTATTGATGGTGGTACTGGGGGGTGTAAGTGTTTGTGGCAGAATTGGATGTGAGGATTGGAATTGAAGTAATATATAAACGGTGATTAAGGGGTTCGGGAATAAGAATACGGCGTCGTTTTTAGAGGTGGTGTGGATATGGCGTATATGTGTATAGATGGGGGGATATGGTTGCGGCGTACAAATACCCTTTTGAGATTCTTATATATGAGCGCGCAGTAGGAAATTAACGCAGTGTTTTCATTTCGTGGTTCAGAGGATACTATGCCTGCAACAGAAACTGTTGTATCAAAAAGGAAGCAAAAACGCCAATATAATCCGCTACCCAAGGGGTATCATCCGTGACTTCCCATACCCATGCCCATGCCCACGCCGGAGACCCATATATACCCAATCCAACCCGAACCCAAACCCAAAACCATCGTATACCCATAAATACCATATACGCATGAACCCATGATATATATATACCAAATCCTCACAAAAAAGACACCACCCTTCCCTTCCCTATTGCATCACAACCACCGCCTCCCCCGCTGCATCAATCCACTTAGCCCCAGCTCCAAGCACCTTCCGATGGCTAGCGATGAACAAAAGAAGCCATACCTCCCTCACAACCTCACCCCAGCAGTATATCTTCGCTACTTCTTCCCCGTCTTCCCCCCCTTCTTGCACCC
>NAPT01000430.1:0-17500 GCA_002927785.1 Cladonia uncialis
GAAGGAGAGGAAGGGGGAGGGGTTACCGAATGTGGCGGGGCAGGCGACGCCTGGAAGTCCGAGTTTTCATTTTGAGAATGTTGAAGGGTGAAGGCTTGGAGGGGTAGGTCAGAGGGTTGGTGATGATAGTTTTAATGTGACAAAAGCATGTGAAGGGTAGCATTGATAGATATGGTAGTATTGTTTGCCCTCTTGGTAGCTAAGACATACATTTATCATAGTATACGACCTCCTTCACCCACAACGTAGTAAACACTTCCATTGTTTTCCCTCGATCGTAGAAGGCAGTATAGGGTATACATGCTCGCTCGCTAATCAGACAGATCGCCCCCACGCTCCCAGACGCCGAACAATATGCAGCTGACCAATTGTGGTCTAAAGGACGAAGTACAAAGCGGAAGATGTGAGTGCTTGCTTGTTTTCACATGGCACCAAAAACTTGTGTACCAAGACACAGCGAGAAGAACGGGCAACAGCGGATTATGCCTCAATAGCCTTGCGCAAATCGTTCCACTTTTGCTTCAAGTTGTCGTGTTCTGAAGAGAGCTAGAATACCGTCAATAATGCGTCCGGTGCAGTCACTTTTGGGAGTAGGTAACATACCTCCGCATTCTGCATCTTTGTCTGCACCAAACTCTTCTCCATGTCCGCCATTTGCTCCTCCAAATTTCGATTCTCATTCTGAACTTCAACATTCCTCTTCATGATTCTGTCCATCTCTTCCTTTAATCTGTTCTCGACTTCCTCTGGTTGTCTTTCGACGAGATTTTTTAACTCCTCGACTTGGCCTTTGAGACTCTCAACACTGTCCTGCAGCTCTTGGTTCTCAACTTTCGTCCGTACTAGTTCGGACGCCATCTGTACATGCTCTGTGTCTGACTTCTCGGTTCGCTCCTCCAAGGATCGGACTTTGAGCGTCAAGGACGCGTTGGCTGTTCGAAGTGACTCGACTTCTGCTTCTCGTTCTTTTTCCATACGCTGCTTTTCTTCCCACTCAGCAGTATACGCTTTTAAAACTACGGGGGTGATCTTTACTGCGCAAGCATCTTGCACGAGGAGATCTGCTCTATATACTTCTTTGTCGATGCCGCCAGAACTGCCGAAGAAGCCAGACTCTAGCCGCGAACTTGAAGAAGGTGCCTTATCAATATATACGTCGAAAAGTCGTTCTTTCAGAAAGTTGGTGAGGCCAGACATGTCTGTCATCCCAAGAAGAGTTTCAGCGTTCTTTTGCATCAGGGCGATGCCAAATTTTAGGATAGCGCCCTCCAGACCTTCACTAAGGATGAGATCGTAAACACGAAGGACCAGTTGTAGGGGGAAGCGATATGAGAACAAAGTGAGAAACCACTGGGTGGCGTATAGCTGCGGCGAGACTCCTTTTCTATGCAGATGGCAATAAAGAGCCGGCTCGAGGTCCTCCAGCAGCCTCTCGAACTGGTAAAGGTGTAGATGTAGGCCCGGCATATCTTGTATAAACATGTCGCGCAGGCGATATTGATTCATCAACCGAACGAGAAGGCAAAACGCTTCCTCTTCTGGCATCTGACGACGAATGAGATAAGCGACCTTGTGCATTCTGTCATTGACTTACATTGAACAGCAATGGCATGACCAAGAAATTCATTCCCTGAGCATAGCCCACTCCTTCATCAAACAATGCATAGGCCTTACACACTCCGAACAGTCCTTCTTGAAGCCCTGCAGCTACAGCAAATTTGGAGTAACTTGTTCGGGCGCCGAGGTCCCTTTTGATGACCTTTTCTAACTTCTGCAAGGCAGCAGCATCATCCTTTGCCTTTTTCTTGCGTTCGGCCGTCATTGCTGCTTGCAGCTTTATCACAGCCTCTGCATCCTTCTCTTGCGATGGAGCCGGCGAGGTCAAACCGTTGGTCGCTGACGTCCCAGGTGTAGAGTGTCCTGAGTGTGTCGACGATGAGGACGAGGCCACTGGGTGTTTCTCCTTAGTGCTGCCATTTACCATGCCATTGGCCGAATTAAGAGCATTGGGTACGGGCATGTTATCGCGATCTTTGTCGGTCCCGCGAACAATGAGCTCCCGGTATACAGCTTCAAGTTCCTCATTCTTACTTTGAGCCAATACCTGCCATACAACCCCTCTAATAGCACTAGGAATGCCACTTGCAATGGCCAAACTGAGCTCTTCTGCGCTAGTCCGTGCAACAGCCGCTGGCCCTTCATATACCACTGATTGCCACAAGTCCCAATCGACAGGAGCAGCGGGGTCTGTCATCGCGGATGGTCCGGCTGATATACCAGAAGCCGTCCCAGGAGCAAGATTTGGATCAGTGGTAGAGGGCATTGCCGGAGGGTTAGCTGCCACTGGTGATTGAACAGGACTAGCTGCAAGCGCACCATCCTTTTCATCTGCAACGCTCGTGGGGCTTCCAATGCCGAGTCCAAGGCTTGCACTACGTCCAATGAGCCCGGCCAATGCCCCTCCACTACTAGTTGGTGACCCAACGTCCTGTCCCTCAAGGGTTTGTATGCCAGCTTCTTCCCTCATCCGAAGCAACTTGAACCGTTCCCGTAGACTGTTTCTTTGCTTATTAGCTCCAGCCGAGCTATCAGGCTCCTGGCTCTCGTCAAATTTGCTCAACATGAGTTCAGGGTTTGAGTTTAGCGAAGCCATGGAAGTGACGGTGTTTCGCCGATCTTGAGTATTGGGCGGCGGGCTAGGCGCAGGTACAGTCTCTTTGGTGGCAGAGCCACTCCTCGAAAGCCATGAAAAGCTCATACCTAGTTTTCTGGGAGCTGGTGTTGGAGAAGGGGTGGGTACTGCCGCTTTGGGGGCGACAGGGGGAGGTGGACCCCATGGTATGGATGGCAGGTTGCCAGAGAGGCCTTGGCCCCTGAATGGTAGCTTCGGCGGAGACGCAGCTGTGCTCTTCTCAATTGATGTAGTAGGCGTCGAGTTGGACTTCATTGAGCTGCTGTCGTTGGTCCCGTCAAGCTGGACATCGTCCAATGAAGTTGCCGAAATCCGATGTGCAGTAAGCAGTGGTGACTTCGATGGGGCTTCTGCGTCGTATGAGTTTGTAGTGTCCTCCTCGAGAGCTCGTGTAGGACTATCTGTCTCAGTAACTCCAGCTCCTCCTTTTACTGTTCGAGAGGTCGAAACGGTAGACGATGGTCGTCTATCAGTCAATGAGCGAACAGAATCCGAAGACTCTTGTGATTGAGGCTTATGAGTGGTGTCTTGGGCATCCTCAAAAGTGTCCTATCGCAAAGGATTAGCTGATACCCTGTTCGCTGCTTGTTATATGCATGATCCTGCAACATACCCCTTCTCGATCTGAGCTATCGGCGCTGTAATTCTTGGAAGCATCATCTGCCATTGTATCTCCTTAACGTTGCCGTTATCAAAGCAAACGTAGAAACTGGAGCTGAGACCAGATCACTTATGGGGTCTCGTGGTGGAGAGGTCGAACAGGTTGTACCTGCATTGCAGATAACAAGGGAAACAAGAAAGCGCAAGACCAATGCAAAGGAAACCCGACACTTCAATGACTATAATAGCAAGAGTAAACGGTGCAATGCTCAGATTCCCGGGGTGGAAAATAGTTGTTGATATAAATTGGGCAGGAGTTGCCCCAACATCGAAAAACAAGAGAATTGTATCCTCCGTTTCCCAATGCGGACAGGCTCGGCACTGGTGGCATAGTGCCCGTTGCCGATCCTTCAACGGCTCCAAAAGCCCCTCGAATTGTCAAGAACACTATAGGGCTATTTATAAGTCATGCGTCCGATTCGTCTTCCAGTCTCTAGATAAGTCTATCCATACAAACTATGATACAAAAACGTGCATACGCGCATAATTCAGTCCCCTGACCTCCTAAGCTTTTTATCACATAACCGTGTTTACGTTCATATCACAGGTTGCCTCTCTGGGCTTGCTCCCTCTCAACAGCTTCAAACAACGCTTTGAAATTACCCGCTCCAAAACCAGTGAAATTATTTCGCTGAATGATTTCGAGAAAGATAGTTGGCCGGTCGGTGAGCGGCTTGGTGAAAATCTGCAGCAGGTAACCCGCCTCGTCAAAGTCGATGAGGATGTGCAGCTTCTCAATCACGTCAAGATCCTCATCCAGCACCATGTCGCATCCTTTCAACCGTTCCTTTATGGCCGCATAGTACGCATGTGGTACTTCGATAAACTGCATACCACGCTGCTTCAGATTGGTGACGCAAGTGATGATATCCTGGGTCAGAAATGCAATGTGTTGAACTCCAGCTCCAGCGTGGAAATCAATGAATTCTTCAATCTGCGACCTTCTAAGGCCAACAGCTGGTTCATTGAGTGGCATCTTGACGGCACCATTATCGGAAGCAATGACCACGGAGTTCATGGCTGAAAAGTCCGTACACATACCACGGTCGTCAACCGACCAGAAACGGTGGAAGTCCAGACATTGCTCGTAACTTCATTACGTTAGCCGCTGCCGAGAGCTCAGGAATACCAGAGCATACTATTCACAGGCCGATTGTAACTGGTCCCAACCCTGATTACCCACGCAATGGTCAATGCCGTTGAATTTGATCGCTGGAAGCAATCTAGCTGAAGGATCAGATAATGTTACCGCGCAATATCCGGGCAGGAATGCTCCACGGTATCCAGAACGCTCGACGAGCGTATGTGTTACGTCTCCGTAGGTTTTGAGTACTGCAGTCACGACTTCTCCCTCTTCGTCTTTCTCGACCTTGGGCTCCTGGACGCCGCCTGCTCCCTTGGCAATGGCAGTGCTATAGACAGCTCTAGCATCATCCACCTCAAAGGCCACATCCTTTACCGCATCTCCGTGCTTACTCAGATGTGCATGAATCTCCTGAAGCATTTGTCTATCGTGATCTGTCATCAGATCATCGTCATAGTCACGAGGCCGAATTGGAGCAATGAGAACAAATGTGGCCCCGTTGTTGGAGATGACATGCGATGCAATAGATCTGGAACCAGTCTCGAGACCACGGTACGCAATGTACTCGAAGCCCATACGAGTGATATAGCAGGAGGCCAGTTGCTTTGCATTACCTACGTACCACGTGATGTGGTGGTAACCTCGATAACCCGTGTCCTTGGATGGGCAACCGGATTTCGAGGCCAGCGCCGCTGTGGGTTGATTGCTGGTCATGATTTCCATACCATTGACTGGAGACATCGCTGCGTGAACAAGCAAATTTAATTGGCCAGAATACAAAAGGGAAGCGAACGCAGAAATGATAGAACCAATGAAAGCAATGGCTATGGTAATAGCACTACCCTGGTGATGTGCTGAAAGATTGGTGCAAGGATCAAATGGAAGAGCAAGGAGGTTTTGGTAAAATAGCCAGTGGTACAGTGATTGTTCGAGCCTCTGTCTCGTGTTTCTTGCCATGTGTATCGGAACGGCTCGCCGTGCTTCGCTCGGCTAATCATTCCCCAATCAAAATCACATGGCGGGAAACCATGGTACGTGGGGACTTTTGGCCCAACAGCCTTTTGCTATTACCCACAAAGAAAAGAAGGAGGATTGAGCAACATAACGTGTAGTGGGTTATACATATGGCAACCGCCGCAAAGTAGAGCACCCAAAATTGGGCTCAGTCGCACATATACTAGCGTCAGCTCCAAAAACTAGGACAAATGTCCTTAAAACAGTAAGGCACTGCCCCCGAACGGCAATTGAGGATGGTCAATAACGCACACGAAGAAAGGCTAATCACCGGGATCAATGGGCAAAAGATGATTCAGCATCAGGAGTGTTTCAACGCCAGGGAAATTTGAAACACTCAACATGCGGATTGCCGGACCAACAGAAACACGAAGCATATTTCAACACGCAGGGCTTTGGTCTTACTAATATGGGAACTCCCACCCATTAGATGGGGTTACTTGTCATGATATGCGTAGATGAATTCATGAAGAGATTCTGCCACGACTCTGTCGATCCAAACTTTTTGCGTCGGCCCGTAATTCACCTGGACTCAGCGTAGACAGGTGGAGATGTAGTGTTGAGACCTGAAATGACTAGACTGGGAATAAGCTTGTCCCTAAACACAAAAATCTATGCAACACCTAGCGGTTGTCATCACCACCCCTTCAAAAGTATATCACACCTCTTCCCAGTATATGCAAGCCGCTTGCTGCTTGACTTCGAGCAAGGGGCAGTCGCCCCGGTCTAAAAGGTCATTGCAGGGAATCATATTCGAATCTAGGTATGTATGTCAGAAATAGGCCCGAAAACGCTGCTAAACAACACCAGTGTTGACCTTATGCAAAACAACTTGCTTCAATCGTTGTGCTGTCGTCGTCTCCATCAACTTCTCAACCGTCCACCACTTCGGCAGCCGCAAACAGACTCTCCTGATCATTGTATGTAGCATCTCCCATATCTTACAGAACGTATGACCCTGTCATCTCTCGACCTCTGAGTCTTCCTCGTCCTCTGAGTCTTCGTCATCGCTCTCATGTTCCATGTTCACCTCATTTTTGTACTTCTCTTGTTCCTCTAACTCCTTCCCATCGCTATAATTGAGACTGTTGATGAAGTCTTCAGGGAAGAATTTACGCATCTTAGCCCGAATCTTGATTTCCTTTCCCCGTACCCATTTGCTGACCGCTGTCTCCCTTGCAGTTTCCATGGCCTCGGTGCTTGCTTTTTCCTCTGCCAACTCTACCGACAGACCGGTGTTCAAAGCCTCCTCCATCTTTTCCTCCCAAAATCGGTTAGGTTCTTGCTCCGCCCACGCGATCTCCGTTCCTTCTGCTATCCTTCTTGCTGTTGCGCGATGTATGTTCTGTATTTTATAACCCTTGCGGGCCCGTCTGATGGCATCGGACAGCCTGCGGACCTCATCAAAATCTGAGGGCATGAGCATGGCCCTCTGCTTCCAAACCACGGTGTCATTGGCAGGTACTCTTGGAAGAGGTAGGAACCTATCCTTATTGGAACCATGCCTTTGATTACCTTCCTCGTCCATTTCGTCATCACCAGGCCACGGCGCCTGTGGTCGAGCTGCTGTAGGTCCGCAACTATTCGACCAGATAGTAGAGACGCACAGGACTGGGCTCAGGCCATCCGCGAATTTTCTGGATTCGAATATGCTCTCGAACTTAGGTTCGCCTCTACTCTTTCGTTCCTTGTTCAGCCTCATTTGTTCCACTAGGAAAGCTGCTCTTTTAGCATTTTCAGCCTCGACAGAGGCACGGTGCCCTAAATACCCCTCAAATGTTTGGGGAACGAATGGAGAATATTTCTCGTAGTTCGGAGAAGGAAGGAATCTCATTCTCTTCATGGTTTTTTCTAATCGGAGCCAATTTTCTTTCTCCGTTATTGCACCTCTGATCCATGTCCTGGAGTTACTGTGTGTCACAGTTGTTGTATGGCCTTTGAACTGGTTTCCACGTCCAGCAAACCGTGAATGGTGAGGCTTAGTTGGGAGCGTTCGTTGATAAGTATGTCTGTTGATGGGCTGAGCTGTGCTTCGGAGCACTTCGCCTTTAGGAAGACTTTGAGCGCTGGCTGAAAAGGACATTTGTCGTCCACTGTTGCTTCCACTACTGCTTGCTGGGGTAATTGGTATTTGGAGAGTTAGGCTTGGTGGTGCTACCGCTGGCTGTTTGGCTGCAGTCGGTGTTTGGGTCGGTGCTACAGCGGGATTGGCCATCGCACTGCTCCACGGAGCAGTCTCGTTCGTTCTATGACATGATGATGTTGGCGTTGGTGTTGCGGTGACTGCATCAGGGTTGAAAGAAGAGTTGACCATGTGAGCGGTCTTGTTTGTGGCTATTAAACGTTGGCGTGGACTGGTATGACTGAAAGGCAACGCGTTGAGCAGAGGATCTGATATAGACCTCGACGATTTGGACATGTGTGTCGCAGCCGCATCATCTTAATTCGTCAGTCACAAATATCTCCAGAAACATTCACGTTTGTTTGTATTTGTGGATGACTTACCAGCTTCATTGGCCGATTTGCTTACCGTTGCCATGGCAGAGAGGATGACAGAAAGATATTGAAGTTCGGAAGTGTTAATTGACCTGTTATCTTGCGTGTTATCCTTTATCTCGGCAAGAAATCAGTGTTTGGAGTATTTGTTGTGAGGGGGGCAATAGGTCGACAGGTGGCAAATGAGAAGTATGAGTACGTGAGGACGATCGGAGAAATATCACAAATAATGAGCACAACTGCCATAAAAACGCCTTGTGAATCTCAAGGCTTCACCTAAGGTTATCGGATCCTTGTGAAGGATATCATTCAAACCAAGAGGTGCATATGCCTCCAGGCATGTCTTCAGAGAATGAAGCGGGATTTGGCCAGAGATGAGCTATGGGGCTAAGCATGGTAGGCATCCACTTCACGGGTCCAGAGAAAGAGGGCTATGTGAACGAAAATGTCAGACATAATACCCCCAGGATCTTGTGATTCGAAGACCTCTCGCTTTGTAGTCAGCTCTCTATCCTACATCTACTAAACTGGACAACGAAAACGTGGCAAGGTCGGCCTCAAGAGCGGTGATATTACAGAACAATTGTGGAGTCGTTTGGCAGAGCGTTCAATCTCCATCTAAGGTCTTACAAATAAGGGCATCAGGGACAGACTCCTCTCCACCTGATCAATTATTAGCTTTGCGAAATGGGTTTCCCAAAGCGATGGCACGGAGCTTAGGGTGATGTTCTAGAATACGGCCGTACCGAATCCCATTCTCAAACTTCTGAGAACAGGGTGTGGTGCTACCAGGCCTGGTGTCAGGTGTCTTCTCTTCCCAGACTACAAGCAAGTGTGGAAGATAGATGTTGGACCAGCAGATGGTACTTTTGCAAGCAACATTACGGAGCTTTGTTCGTCCTGCACACCTGGAGTCCATGATAAAGCCTCTGGACAAGAGTGACAAGAGTAAATACACAAATGAATTGTCATTCGTTAAGCTCGTCCAGAGAAGGAAATGATCCTCCAGTGAAATTTGTAGGGCTAACCGAGCCACGCTTGTGGCAGCCTTCTTCCCGAATGTACGCTCCTGCATTCTTCCCTCACTGGCAACTCTACGTAACCAATCCCGAGCCATGCCCACCATACCCCTCCATCTGGCACCCAAAGCGCCCATCGTCCCACCCTCGAACCCACTGCCTCAGTTACTTGAAACACCTACGGGCTTAGCAATTTTAGAAATCCAAGGGACTATCAACCTTCCATCTCCCGATCCCTCCACGCACACTACTCCGATTGGTCGTCTCGTCTTTCCCGATTATTCCGAAGATTCATCTCCAAATGGCACAGCCTGGATGAAGAGGGTCCATCTCTATGTGGGCCAACATCAGAGATTAACAGGGGAGGTGAAGAAACTGCCCAATCCAGTTGCGGTCATTAGAAAGCGCGAAGATCATCACACAGACAGTGAAGAGCTTGAAATTATGGAAATCATCTATTGGAAAGTCATTTTCTCCAGCCGTCCTGAACCTGTAGGCACATGAAGCTTGCGCGCCATGATTACATCTTGCATCTCTTGGGGCGGGGGGAGGGGCGGGTATTCTAGCGCTCATATGCGTGCCAAACGTCTCCATCAACGAATAGCATATGAGAATTCTTCAACAGCAATTATCCCATCTCAAAAGTCTCTCGCATCCATCGTTTACATATTAGTAGTCTGCGCCTGGAATTTGCACCGGTTTCACTTCTCCTACGCCGTAAACATTCCTGAAACTATACAAGATCGTTCCTCCTTCACTGTGAGCTTATGCTAAATATATAACATCATCGCAACCAAAGTTGAAAACAGCGCCATGTCTGGAAGTGGTGATTCTGCCTCTACTATTGGTCTCTATGGCACCGCTGTAGCTGGGATGGTACCCATGACGCTTGATTGGCTTCAACGGATACTGACGGTGGTGAGTTCACCTCAAGTACTGGCCAAAGGTAGCCATCGTTGATGAGCTTAGGCGGTTGGTGTTCTTTGCGTCAAAATCTTTCTTACAATTATCTACAACCTCTATTTCCATCCTCTACGCAATTTCCCTGGGCCTAAGCTGGCAGCAGCCACGCCGATTCCCTTTGCCTGGCGCATTCTCAATGGACGAATGGTCGCTTGGCACAAAGCAATGCACGCAAAATATGGCATAGTCGTCCGCAATCACCCAGATGAGCTTTCTTTCATTGGAGCTTCAAACGCCCGATGGAGTGCCGAGTATTGCAACTATACCAGATCCAGAAACTCACGGTCGTCAGAGGAAGATACTTGCTCACGCATTTTCAGAACATGCCCTGCGAGAGCAGGAATATATCCTGCAGAAGTATAGTGATGTACTTATCAGCCGCCTCCGTGAGCAAGGAGACGAAGTGAATATCATTGAGTGGTACAATTACACAACTTTTGACATTACAGGCGACTTGTGTTTCGCCGATTCTTTTCGTTCTCTCGAGGCAGGAGACAACCATCCATGGGTGGCTGCTCTTTACCCCGGTGTCAGATTCGCCCAAATGTTGACCGTGTTCGACCACTTTCCCCCTATGAGCACCATTGTCAAGTGGTGTATCCCCTCTTCTGTCAAAGAGAAGGCTGAGGAGAGTTTCGTCTATACTCGCAAGAAAATTGACCAGCGTATTGCATCGAAGTCCGACAGACCGGACTTCATGAAATATATCCTTGAAAACAACCACGAGGGTGTCATGACAAGGCAAGACATCAACTCATTGGTCACATTTCTTGTGCTCGCAGGCAGCGAAACGTCAGCATTGACTCTGACATCGGCTACTTATTACTCTTTGAACTACCCCCTAGTCTTTGAAAGGCTAAAAAAGGAAATCAGAGACGCTTTTGACCACGATTTAAGCAGTATCACTGTCAGTGCGGTATCTGAGCTTCCTTACCCGAACGCTGTCATTAGTGAAGCGTTTCGTCTGCACCCAGCGAATCCCATCTCCGTTCCTCGGCAAGTGGACAGGCCAGTAGAGGTTTGTGGCATAATGGTCCCGCCAGGTGTAAGTTTCCTGCGTTTACATTCGTCGTGGGGGCAAGCCTTGGTAATTGACTTAGGTATGCGCGGGTATGTCGGGATTGCCAACCCACACGTCTCCAATAAACTTCGTTGACCCCATGTCATACATTCCTGAGCGATGGCTCGAGATGCCTTCTCACCTTTCCTGGTGGGACCACGCAACTGTCTTGGAAAGCCGTGAGTATAACGATACGTACTCAGTAAGACCGGCGCTAACAACTTGTCTCAGCCTTGCCTGGGCGGAAATGAAGTTGATAATTGCCAAGATCATCCTAAACTTTGACTTGGAACTATCCGATAAGAACATAGAAGCTTGGAATGACACGAAGGTGTGGCTATTGCACGAAAAGAAACCGTACTATGTTAAGATCCACGCGAGGAAGCAAGGGAAGGAATAGGGGAAACCGTATCCAGGCTTGTTCCTTCAAGATCGCCCACCATGTGTTTAAGCATTGCAACTCCTGTGGTTATCATTTTCTGAGGAAGGCGCCTTCCATTGACGCATGGCGCATGTAAAACCCAGGAAAGTCTTCTGCTCAGGTCTTTGGTAACACGAATTTATCAACTTCGTACATCACTTTTCATCAGGGTTTATTGTTTGCATCCGGTTACAGCGGTCTGGCGCAGATTCCGTCATTTGTCACTCAGTCTAACACAGGTCCAAGCGACTTTCACCATGGCATCGTCCCATGGCCTCAATCCTCAGCCCGACCTCTGTAACTCAACAGGCATCCTCGCAGCGACCATCAAGCACATTGCCGAGGCCAACCCTATGGAACTTGCCGAAGCCAAAGGCAGATTCCTTATCGAAACCATCAAATGCTACATCACCACTCCATTCTCTTGGAGAACCTCTAGCGCCTTCATCATCACTGCCGCCATCATTATCGTCTCGGTCATCTTCCTGAAGAAGCTTATACATAGCACCTTCCAAGAACTCCATCGTTGGAATGAAGAGCAGCCCATTCATATGCAAGTTCGTAAGGAGGAGGTTCTGCGCGAATGCGAAGAACAATTGGAGCGTGAGGAGGCTGAGTGGCGGAGAAGGAAGGATCAGGTTATTCGTGACCGTCCGAAGGATGTGGAGAGCTTTGAATATATCTCTGGGCACCCTGAAGAGTTCTGATCATTGGTGACGGGATGATGGGGACTATGAAGGCGCATGAGATGCTTGTACATCTTCATCACGAATCATCTTCAGCTTGCAGCAAGACTATGAGTGGGGACATTATTGATTTTGGACTTGGCAGGGGGGTGTGATGGACGGCGAGCAACTGTTGCCGGGGTCTTTAAATCTTCGAAGTTGCTTTAGGTAGCTGAGATAGGCTCTCACAGCACTATTGAGCAGTCTAACCTCGTAGATGAGAATATTACCTAGCATTCGTGTCTTAAGCACCAAACGAAATCCCTTTTCCTTTCTATCTAGCAGCTAGAGCAGCACACTTCAGCTAATGCGCTCAGTCTATGGCGAAGTCCAGGCTTTCGAAGCCTGTCAGCGCGGTTGGTATCTCGCATCCCTAATCTCCGCTAGATAAATCCGGAATCAACTCTAGCGCGGAAATTCCACCGCACTACAACTTCAGAAGTTATTTTGATACTTCACGAATTTTTCTTTCTTTGTTGGTATTATGGAGTCGGAAGTTGAGATCGTGATTGCTAGTAATGGCATACAGAACAGACATGACACAGCCACGTCCAAGCCTTCCCATGACCGAGAACGAGCGGCCGCGAAGCAACGAGCGCTCGAAGCCCACAAAACCTACGGCCGTGGCCGCCCCATCAGAAAACAGACAATAAAAGATAAAAAGTTGCGCGGCAATTTGAAGGCTCTTGAGAATAAATACAAAGATGCCACATTGAAAGCAAAAGATGCCGAGATCCTTCTTGAAAACGAGTCTGGATTTCTCGAGCCCGAAGGCGAGCTAGAGCGGACGTACAAAGTCCGACAAGATGAGATCAAAGCAGACGTGGCCGTCGAGACGGCGAGGAAGGGATTTGAATTGAAGCTTGAGGGATTAGGACCGTATGTGTGTGACTACACACGCAATGGGCGGGCCTTGCTGTTAGCGGGGAGGAAAGGGCATGTAGCCACCATGGACTGGAGAGACGGAAAGCTAGGCTGCGAATTGCAGCTACGAGAGACCGTGCGAGATGCAAAATGGCTACACAATGACCAGTACTTTGCTGTGGCGCAGAAGAAATACACCTACATCTACGACCACTCGGGAATGGAGTTGCATTGTCTGCGGAAGCACATAGAGGTTACTAATATGGAATTTCTGCCGTATCATTTCCTACTGGCTACGGTTGGTAATGCGGGATATCTTAAGTACACGGACACCAGTACCGGACAGATGGTGATTGAGATGCCTATGAAGCAGGGCTCTCCGACGGCGCTGGCGCAGAATCCTAGTAATGCCATTCTGCATGTTGGGGCGCAGAATGGGACTGTGAGTCTATGGTCGCCAAATTCTACGACACCGTTAGTGAAGTTGCTTGCGCACCGAGGCCCGGTCAGAGGTATTGCAGTCGACAGGGAAGGGAGGTATATGGTTTCTGCAGGGCAGGATCTGAAGATGGGGGTGTGGGACTTGAGGATGTGGAAGGAGATGAACAACTATTTCTTGAGGCAGCCAGGTTCTAGTGTTGCAGTCAGTGATCGAGACCTTGTTGGGGTTGGTTGGGGCACGCAAACTTCGGTTTGGAAAGGGCTATTTGACAAGTCGAGGGAGGACCAGGAGAAAATCCAAGCTCCGTATATAGGTTGGGGAGGAGAAGGAAGGCGTGTTGAGCGGGTTAGATGGTGTCCGTTCGAAGATGTTCTCGGTATCTCTCATGATCAGGGATTTTCAAGCATTCTTGTGCCTGGGGCTGGGGAGCCTAATTTCGATGCTCTAGAAGTCAATCCGTACGAGAATACCAAACAGCGACAGGAAGCGGAGGTCAGAGCATTGCTCAATAAGCTACAGCCAGAGATGATCTCGCTGAATCCTAACTTCGTTGGCAAACTTGATCTCGTTTCTGCAGCTGAGCGGAAAAAAGAAGCGGATCTTGACAGAAAACCCGAGGACCCTGTGGCGACATTGAAGAACCGAGGACGAGGAAAGAATAGCAGTTTGAGGAAACATCTTAGAAAGAAGGGGAAGAGGAATGTCATTGATGAGCAAAGACTCAGAATCGATGCCTTGAGGATGGAGCAGAACAAAAAGGCCAGGACTACTCTGAAGAAGCATGAAGAGGACCTGGGGCCTGCATTGGCCCGATTTGCTCGAAAGAGTCGTTGATCTTCCTCATCGATCATCAGTACCGCTTCAAAAGCTTAATCAAGTCACGTCTCGAAGATTTGTTCAAACGATGGTAGTTGAGACCCAGACTGACGGCTACTCGCGGAACAATGTCTCCCATAAATACACCCGCGGTGTCTGAAACTTGAAGGAGCACAAAGGTCATTCTCAGTGACCCGCTGATCTCTGGACTCCTATTGGGAAGATCCAGACCAGTTGCTGCTGCAACAATGTGTCCGAGTGGGAAGACTCGGAATTGTAATGGTTGTCACCGGAGGTTAACTGCTTTGCTCTTCTAGGTCAGGGCAACAACCCTCTTGGCCCTTTTTTGCCACCTAGAATGATAAGAGGCGTACAAGGATGGTGGTCAGGGAGAAAGACCCGTTCCTACCATGGTGTATCACGATCGTGGCCAACCCTTGCTGCCCTCCTCTAAAAGGATCGGCACCTTTGGAGCTGCAATCGATGTCACGCGCTGTAGTCTACCTGGCGGCTGCACGTCAGGAGTGAGACGCCCTGAAACCACTTCTCGCAACCTCGGACGTAGTAATACACGAAGATGGTGGTTTGACGGAACCTGTCAATTGTTGGGGTTTCTCCCCAAAACCTTGATGATTTATTGCTGCTTTCTTGTGCTGGGGCGGTTAAAACCGGACTGCAATTGGTCTCAGAATGATTACCCTGTAACCGCAATTCATGAAGATAATTCCTAGGCAGCTTCACTTTTGCAAAGCTGGTGGGGTACAAAAACCCACTTTCTCGCTTCTCCTTCTGGGATATTGACGTATTGCTACTTTATTTTTGTATCAGGCCCGTAGGATTCGGGGCTGAAGTGGAGGTCATGCGAGGCAGGTTGCCCTCTGACTGTAAGTCAGCGCATGCATGCGGTGTTAGGTTACTCTGTATCAAAGAGAAGCTGTCATCTGCTCCAGCGTCAGGGATGGAATAGCCTTTGCTGAAATTGAACATAGATACATCCCTCTATCCACCACTTAGTGGCTTCAGATCGGTATCGAAGAAGACTAAATCATTATGGCAACCCCACACGAGCCAACTCCCCCTTTGGGAGCCGACAATAGTAGTATGTCCGAACCTGACGAGATGCCATTATCTCAACTACGAAGAGATGAACGAAATGCGGTCCTTGAAGATTTTTCAATTTTTGGTAGAGCGCTCCACGATTCCCTCAAAGAGCTTCTCGCCAATAGACGCTATGGACGCTATAACAGCGTGCATGTCTTGTTCCTGGCCTGGAAGACCACTCAAACTCGCGAGATCGAGGAGCTCCCACAGTTGGAAGAGGTTTTCAAAAACCAATTAAAATTCACTACCGAGCGCTATGACATTACCAGGGAACAACTGGAAGAGTGGCTCAACTCGAGACTCGAAGCGGCGGTCCGTAGCCACGCTGGAGCCGATGAACTTCTCATCATCTATTACGCCGGACATGGTCGTTTGGACAAGCATCGAAACACTACCACCTGGCAGCCAACTAGGGACTCCCCAACACCTGGAGATGACATTGTACTACCATTGAACTGGTCGGTGTTCGAAGATAGATTGAATCAAACCATTGCAAAAGACAGCCACATTTTGTACATTGTGGACTCTTGTTACAAGCCACGCAAGTATACGGCTAATTCACGGGGATGCAAAGAGATGTTGGGAACATCTCAGGCTGCCGCCGGTTATTCATTTACCAGAGACCTGACTGATGAACTCCAAGCCCACTTTTCGAATACCGGTTCAATCAGCGTTTCAATTTTACATTCTCGTATAATCGAACGCCAAGCTCAACGCCAAATATCGGAGCCATACCGCCTCCCTCTTTCCGACAAAGCAAGCTCTCCAAGCATTGTATTAGCCTCTATGACAGAAGATGGTCCGCGCAAACCGACCAGTCTGAGAGAAATCCAGAGTGTAACAATATGCATGATCCGAGTGAAGAACTCCCCTCCGTCTGACCCTGCAAAGTGGTGGAAAGAGTATATCGTCAATAGCACCACCGCCCAGAAGGCAGACCTTGGAGACTACGTGAAGCTCCTAGCTTGCGACGCAGTCAATGAAGTTCACGTCTTTCTTGTCTCGATGCCAAGCGAAGTATCCCGGAAGATCGTTAAAAGGATAAGATGGCGAGCCTTCGCCGAGCTGAAAACCGTTAATTCCGAGGCTGCGCTTAGCCAAGATGTGGTGAACGAGGCACGGCGCAAAGCTATTTCGCCCTAGATGGTTTCGTGGGGAGCAGTTTTTCCTTTGTCTGTCATGGGCTCTACGGAAAAGCCTTTCGATACCGTCGAAGGGTCTTTTAAGCGATCAGAAGCCAGCAAAATCTGGCGCACAAATCACAATAACTAATCAGATCTCGGTTTAGGATTTCGGATTGAAGACAGCGGGCTGTCCAATCGTTCGTGTCTATCTATCTGGGGGTGAAAACTTCTCCGATTGACTCGGATGATCTTTTCAAGCATCAGGACAGTGGCTAGATAGTTCGAGATAAGATCGAATATCAATCATTTACAGCCCAAAATATCAGAGAGCAGGCAGTCTCCATTCATTCGTCACTGATACATCAATAACCATCAGCAGGGATTCGACGTGGCATTCCAGCTATGTCTCCATGCGCTTTCTACTCACTCAATACCTACATCATATCTCACACAACCAAACCTACCAAAATCCAAAATTCGCCATCTAATCTCATATCCCACTCCCGCAAGCATTACCATAAGAGCAAATATTTCCATAAGATCTCCATCCAAGCAACTTTATAAAACATACATCCTCTCTTCTCCGCGCCTTGCTGAGCTAAAATATCATCTTGCTGTCCCCTATGTCTCCGTGGGATTAGTCTACTGGAATTCGAAACCCCCGAGTCAGAAGCTAGCTTGAGCGATTTGAAGCTCAGGGATGATTATTGGAGCGTGGAGTATTTGTTCTGTTTTACGGCGGACCCACCCTTTCTCCCCCCCCTTTCCATTTTTATTTTTTCCCCTTTCAGCAGAGTTGTAACATAAGGTTCTGTTGTTGAGGATGCGAAGCTGATGATTCACGGAAGGTAGAATGGTGTTTTTAGGGAGAATATTGGCGATAAAGGGTAGAGAGCTTCGCAAGGTAAGGAATATTGGAGTAATATCCCTGGCCTACAGCTTAATTCTTGTTGACATTTTGAATATTCCACGGCCTGTTTTGTCACAAAAGGCAGCGAGCCCATCACCTCTTTCCTTCA
>NAPT01000430.1:22500-25918 GCA_002927785.1 Cladonia uncialis
AGCTTCTGCTCCAACTCCTCATTCTTTCACCTCATGTTCTTCTATGATGAAACATACCATAATTCGCAGTTTTCACTCGAAGCTGGCGCAAGAGAACTCATTAAGTCGTCAGATCTATGTGGGCATTTCTTCCTTGGATGTCTGACCGAGAACACCATACTCTGTTTCTCATCTTCATTTCAACATACGCCCTTTGGTGGTTCGTTCGCTAATACAGAATGATTCCAGGTGACAGTGAATACCAAAACCCCTTTTGCAGGCTGGGTCTAAGTACCGAAGGCTGCTTTCCCTGAGCCTTAATACTCACGACAGACTGCTCAGCGTATCGGATTCTCGTGCGCCGGCTCGTGATCCTTGTACAGGCAAGTAAAAATTTCTTCCGAGGGTGCATACTGGGATTTGGATTTGCGCAACTGCAAGGCCTTGTTCAGCGAGGTTCTTGGCTTCGAATAATGGGATTGGAATGCGTTCCTCATCTATCATTACTACATCAACACATGATCAATTGATCATAGTGTAGCTCTCCTCCAATTTCAATGAGATCGCCTTCCTAAGACTCTTCTCGAAATCCTACTCATGTTCTTTCTCGGGCTATTGACGGTTCTGTCCCTGATCTTATATCATTCACAATGGCTGTGCAATATAGGAATGTTTCGTGGGCAGATCATAAGGACGATGACACCCTCCGCCGACCTGAGTAGCCCGAGCAAAGGGGCAGCTTGAGATTTAGTGGGTAACTAGGCAATGGCTGCACATGTACTCGCAGAATACTGACAGCAGTTAAATCCTGTGTTTTTAATTGTTGGACTCCTGTTGTACCAGCGTTCTTCTTTGCCTTTGCCATAATTGCAGCTTGAATCCACGACCGTCACTAGAATCAATGGACAAGATTATTTGCAGTCTATATTGTGATTTCGATATTACTTTAAGCTTTCAGTGAGAGTCCCACGCAGATACAACATTCGACGCCAAGTTGCGACAGTGAATGCAGACCATCTCCCTCGACTATGTAGACACATAAATTGTAGAGCGAATTAAAGGTACATGCATCTTGTAGGGTGATTGTAAAGTGGGTGCTGAAACACATGGGTAATGCAAGTGAGAGCCCTGCCCTTTGCCTTTTACTTGGCAAGAATGAAGCGGCAGGGGAGCTATCTACTTGCATGTCCCATGATCCTTCAATACACGACACCACAAAGGCGGAGCGGCAACCTGGAGTAAAACTTACTCAGGCAAGTCGCCCTCTGATCACACCAAACCCGGTGTACTCTCCTTGGTATCAGCAATGGCGCACGAAGTAACAGACTACCGGATGACCAGCATCCACCCTCGAATTCGGTACAATACCATTGGAGGTGTCAATGGTCCGCTCGTTATTTTAGACAATGTGAGGAAAACAGAAGGAAGACCGATGCCCAGAAGCTCACAGATTTCTACAGGTCAAATTTCCCAGATACAACGAGATCGTCTCGTTGACATTACCAGATGGCTCGGAGAGGTCGGGGCAGGTTCTGGAAGCTCGAGGTATGGGAGGATACAGATGCTATTGACAGATATCTCCACTAATACTGGCTGTATATAGGGAATAGAGCTGTCGTTCAAGTACGCTGAAAAGCCGTCCTCTGGGAATTGTCGGCGCTGATTCACTATAGGTGTTTGAAGGCACTTCAGGCATAGATGTCAAGAAGGTTAGTAGTATACGCTGTGAGATTACTGGCGGCTTCTGACAGTCATCAGACCAAAGTAGAGTTCACAGGGCACAGCTTAAAGCTTGGTGTGTCTGAGGACATGCTGGGGCGTATCTTCGATGGATCAGGACGAGCTATTGACAAGGGACCAAAGGTGCTTGCAGAGGACTACCTCGACATAAATGGTAGTCCCATTAATCCTTACTCTCGGGTACGTGACGATCGCTACAATATCGTTTTTAATGTTGACCTTGGACTAGGTCTACCCAGAAGAGATGATCGCAACAGGTATATCGGCCATAGATACTATGAATTCAATCGCTCGAGGTCAAAAGATTCCTATTTTCTCTGCTGCAGGTTTACCACACAACGAAATCGCAGCACAGATATGTCGACAAGCTGGCTTAGTGAACAAACCTACTAAAGACGTCCATGATGGCCACGAGGAGAATTTCTCAATCGTCTTCGCAGCTATGGGTGTCAACATGGAGACAAGTCGATTCTTCACACGAGATTTCGAGGAAAACGGGAGTATGGAGAGAGTCACGTTGTTCCTAAATCTGGCGAATGATCCTACGTAAATCCCCGGTACTCCAAAGGTTCCTGGAGGTATGCTGACAAAAACAGTATTGAACGTATTATCACTCCACGTCTTGCCCTCACGACAGCCGAATACTACGCCTATCAGCTCGAGAAACACGTCTTGGTCATCCTCACGGATTTGACGGCCTACTGTGATGCTCTTCGAGAAGTCTCAGCCGCAAGAGAAGAGGTGCCAGGTCGACGCGGGTATCCAGGTTATATGTACACCGATTTGTCGACTATATACGAGCGTGCCGGCCGTGTAGAAGGACGTAATGGCTCGATCACGCAAATCCCTATCCTCACTATGCCCAACGACGGTATGCTCACAAAGGCTACCAAAGTTGAGCAGGCTAATATAATCTCCAGACATCACCCATCCCATTCCCGACCTAACAGGTTATATCACCGAAGGCCAAATCTTCGTCGATCGCCAACTCTACAACAAAGGCGTCTACCCACCAATCAACGTCCTCCCCTCACTCTCCCGCCTTATGAAATCCGCCATCGGCGAAGGCCACACCCGCAAAGACCACGGCGACGTCTCCAATCAACTCTACGCCAAATACGCTATAGGTCGCGATGCCGCCTCCATGAAAGCAGTTGTGGGTGAAGAAGCCCTATCCTCCGAAGACAAGCTCTCCCTCGAATTCCTCGACAAATTCGAACGCACCTTCATTTCGCAATCGGCATACGAGTCGCGGACGATTTTCGAGAGTATCGATCTGGCGTGGAGCTTGTTGAGGATTTATCCGAAGGAATTGTTGAATCGGATACCAAAGAAGGTGCTGGATGAGTTTTATCAGCGGTCAGGAAAGGGGAAGAGGGGGAACAAGGATACCAGGGATAATGAGGAGCATGATGCAGAGGCGCCGCAGACGAATGGGGAGCAGAATGATGATTTGATTGAGACCTAGGCTGTTCGATTATGGTAGCTGGTGGCAAATTACTGTCGAATGCGTGCATATATGCATTAAGCACAAGCATATAATGTAGAGATACAATTGGGAAACTTGTTAATAGCCCACTAAATCCCATATTCTTTCACCCAAGACCCAATCTCCATACCAAGCACTATACAACTCGTAATCTCCAACCCAACGCCCACCGTCCACAACACCAGCTCTCCTCCCATCCCTCTCACACCC
>NAPT01000431.1:0-25906 GCA_002927785.1 Cladonia uncialis
GGGTGGTGGGGTTTGAGGAGGGGATGGTCCGTGAGTAATCCCATTTCATAAACGGAATATCATGTCCTTTTGATCAAGGGAAGTGCGGCTGACGATAAACTTCGCGGATAGAGTGTCACAAAGTCCTCCCGACCGCTTTCAATGGTTGTTTTGAGGAAGGCGAGGGAAGAGCGAGAAGGCTGTTGGTGGAGACAGTGGCCGAGGTGCGGAGGGAGAGGAGTAGCCGGTAGGCCCAAACTGGCTTGATGGGAGAAGAAGAGATGTGATGGTGATGGGAGGCGCTCTTTAACAAACTCTATGATACCCGCTTGTTTTTTCCATACGTCAGCCCAGTCTGTACTTCTAATGAATAATGCTATTCGATATATGAATGAATTGAATGAATGAATGGATTCGATCTTCCATCCAAATAACCCCTCTTCCTCACTCACCACCGCCTAAGCACTGTGCTTATCTCCATCACCTACTACTTATCTAACTATCTATATCCAACTCCAACCCTTCCCATTTTCTAGCTCCTACACCTAGTACGAATCCTCTCTATATATGAATTCTCCTGAGGGAGAATCTGAATGAGGAGTTTGCGTCTAAGAGGTAGAGCGTTCTAAAATAATGTTCTGACTGAGGATTTTGTGAATGGGAGGGGAGCGTGTGGTGGGATGGATTGTTTGTTTGTTTGTTTGTTTGTGGGCTTTGTGGGTGGTAGTGGAGGGTTCTTCGGGGGTGGAGATGGGGATGATGATGATATAATGGGTGGTAATGTGATAGGTGTTAATGTGATAGGCTGGTTATTATCAGGTATATTGACGGTTGCGTATTGGAAGGATGAGTTTATATGGATTCTATGGAGGTGTTTGTCTGTCAACAACTCGTCGAGCTCAACTAGGGCCGTCAGTCAGTCAGTTAGTCAGTCACCATACACGCACACGCTCACGGAACATGGAATTATACGAGCTTATTTCCAGCGATCTAAGCTATGTACGCTCAAGAAACACCCCTTTCTAGCGAAAAGTATGAAAAAAAAGCGAAACGATTGTAGTGTACAGTTTAGAAAAAAGCATGGGGTATATCCACCGGAAACCAGTAGTGCCATCCGTCCGCCCATCCATCCAGTCAAACTCCATCAACGATGCATCTAAAGGTGTCTTTCTCACATTCTCAGCCCTCTGTACGCCCGCTGATGCTCGCCAAAGCGCTGTGACGTGGTCTTTGAACAATAATTTGCGTGGTGACAAAATGAAAAATCTCCGGGTTTTTAGAGATTAGGCCTCCTTCATCGCCTCTCCATCCGCTTCCGCCGAGAGCTGTTCGCTCTCATCCAGCAGCTCTGTGATACGTGCCAGATTGGCAATCGTATCCCGTCCATGGCCTACAAGCAGGAGCTTCTCTGCGTTCGCGGGCAGGCCAAGATAGGTTGGTGGTTCACGCTCCGGTAAAGAATTCACCCACTCCATGAAATCCTTCATTTCGTTCCCCTCGGGAACAGTCAAACTTCCATCCCCTTCGGTGTAGACCCCTGCTTCTCCTCTTGGTGCGCCTTTCACTAGCTTGTGATCATCCTCGAACGCTTCTGGTGTCAGGAAATTATTGACGAGCTCAGACAGCTGCTTCCAATCGCCTTCGTTGTCGATTTTGCCGCCATATGTCTCTGTGATAAGGGTTCGGATCAGGTCCCAGGGAATCTTGACGGGAGCAACGTTCGTGCGACCATTGGCTACAGCGTCCATCCATGTATCGATAATGTAGGCCGCGCACTCATACTATAACATGTCAGTCTTCATTCGCTTTGTAGAACTATCAAGGCTATCTTACGTCGCTGTCGTTGAACTCCCAGAAGCCTTTCCATCCGAGGGCCGGCGCATAACGCAAGCGTTCTTGGATCACAGCATGCAAGAACGACAGCAGCAAATACAAACGTGCTTTCTCTCTTGGTTGCTGAATTGCCCGTACAGACAAGGTAGACAGCGAGTCCTTCATGTTTGCCCGTACTCCGGCTGGTTGTTCGTACATAAGCACTCTCGAGGCTCTCAACAAGTTGACCGGTATCTTTGGACTGGTCTCCATGGAAAGGAAAACACGGAATTCAGGATGTGGCTTGAGCGAGCCGAGTCGTTTTTCTAGGCTTTGTAGCCATACTGGCGCAAGGTGTACGTTCTTGATGAGCACCCACGAGCCCGAGGCGGCCGCGTTCGCTATGGCTTTGTCCGCGGTGGCAACACCCTCATTAGAACCCATAGCAATGTAAGAACATTGAGCTTTCATCTTCTCAACTAGATTCTCGACCTTATAACTTGCATCGAATCCAGGGCTTGAGGCGAGTGCAACTGGAGTTACAGGCGTGACTTGGCCAACCACTTCTTGGAGACTGCCGTTACTCTCGAACAACGACATGCCAAATACAGCTGCGACAAACCGCTCGGCTACTGGCACAAATCGATCGAGCCTAAACAATTTGATCATGAGGAGAGACCGGAGTTGCCGATCCAAGTCGCTTGTTCCTTCGTCCCAGACTTTCGGCACGAAGTTCTCGGCCATTTCCTCCGAAAGAAAGCGGTCCCATTCATTGGAAGAGATCTTGGGTATGTATGACTTCAATACAGGCATGCGGGAAGCTTTGGCCTGAGCATCGTTGCGGATCTGATCATCTGCTGAGGCATCGTTTCCTTCAACAGCAGAATTAAGGATGCTGTCAACAAGGCTCTTATCCATTGGGTAGGGCGAGGCCTGAGCAAGTAGCATTGCAAAGGTAATTCGATCTTTCTGCAGTAGACTAAGAGAGGTCCTTCGGTAGGTGTTGACAAAAAGGTCCCGAAGAATGATTTCTCCCCTAGTGGAATAATCCTTGACTCCTTTGAGGTTGGCATTGCTGCGCAAGACTGAATCGAAGATGTCGATAAAGAATTGCAAGGAAAATTGGTAAAAATGGTTCAGGTAATGGAGCTGTTCGAGGACTGCAAACGCGGCGCTACAGGCGCGAGCAATCGCATTGTACTGTTGCGTGATTGTTTCCACTTCGGCCATGACACCATCCGTTTCAGCCACCTTCTTTGAGATATCTCCGGACTCCTTCTTCAGCGTCTCCAGTGTTTCAATTACAACATCGTCGTCAAGGATGTTACCGCGTGATTGGTTGAGCGCTTGAAGCAATCGCTTCTCAAGACCGCGCAAATGGGTATTGAACTCGCCTTGCATCTTAACAAGATTCGTGCGCCTCTGGTCGACGTCTGGCCGCTCAGACTTAAGTACATCATTAAGTGACTGCGTTTGAAGACTACTTTGTGTGACAGTAAAGTTGACGAAAGTGGTCCGGCTGCAAATGTCAGGCGGAAACATAGCTGAAGGATCTCGCGTCGACAAGTAAAGCTTAAACGCTGGTGAGAAGTCGATTTCTTGCTTGCCCAGTTGGATCAAGACACGACCACCGGTTTTCTGGTACTCTTTGTTCAGTACGTGGTTTAATACTGGATCAAGATGTTCGGCGTCCTGAATCAAGATCGGGTTACCGAAACGAAGGGAACTCTCTAGCTGCTTGATGAAGGAGTCGTCCAGGAAACTGGTAACTGTCAGACGACGGTCTTTGCATTCATTCTGTAAGAACTCTGTCGCGCGTCCGGAGGGATCTATGATCAGAGGATAGCGATTGAAGCGTTTCAAAATGATGGCATTCTCCGTGCACAAATCATCAACCGGCAAGCCATTCTCCTGCCAGTGGAGGCGCTCGTCCGCATTCGAGAGATATTCTGTGACTGGATTGTGCATCTTGTAATTGATGCCTGAGAGTGCAAGTTGTTCTAGCCAATCCTCAAGCATTGCTTTCCGGAGTACTTGATCATAAAGACCGCTGTAGGCGATGAACGCCGCTGCTACCAAGACATCGCCGACAATGGTACTGATTTGAGTCTCAAATGATCTGCTCCCTGCCTCCCATCGCTCCCGCTCTATTGAAAGACTGTCAAGGAGCTTTACGCTTCGGTTGACCTTGTTCTCCACCCGAGACATCTCGGCTTTGATGGACTGAGTTTCGCTAATAAGCGCAGCGTACTCTGATTTGTAGGTGGCAATGCTGTTCTCAAGATTATTGATAGTATTTTCGATCGCTTTGGCCTCTGCTTTAGTTTGCAACGCCGCCTCTTCAAGCTGGTCTGCCTCTTCACGCAACGGGCCTATGCGGTCTAAAATAGCCGAATAGTTGACTTGTGCCTCGACCCATTGGACAAGCGGACCACAAGCCTTGCTAGCACGATTTACCTTCTCGTACGTGAAATCTTCTTTGGAAAGGAACTCATTCTGCATTCTCGTGCGGTGGCTCCGTGTCATTTGGCGCTCGTTGTCGTAACCTACAATACTAGCTATGAAATCGTCCCGGCGGACAATACCCTGGATCGTTTTCCAATTATCGATCTTGTGTCCAAGTAATGTGCATACTGCTTCAAGGGCAAGCTTGACACCCGAAGGAGGATTACCCATTGAACGTACTTCAGTCAGATGTTGACGCTTGATATTGCTCACACTCTCTTGTGCACTGATGACAGCGGGCTCGGCCTTGGCCAAGTCAGAGTTCACCACTTCCTTTCGTTTTGCTACTTCCTCTTCTTGCTTGTCAAGGTTTGCTTGGATTTCGAGAGAAGCAGTTTTGCGCTGCTCGGCTTCGCGTTGATCGGCGACCATCCTCTGCAATTTCTCATTTGCCTCGGCGTCCTTCTTTTCCAGCTGGTTCTTCTTCTGCGCCAAGCTTGCTCGTAAGTCTCGTACTTTGTCAACGGTATCCTTTAACTTCTCTAACCCAACATTAAGATGGCGCTGTTGCTCCTCCAGATCCTCGCGCTTTTCGTTGAAGAGCCGAACGCACTGATCCACAAAGTCAAGAAAATGTCTCGGGGTGAGGAAAGTCTTCCTGCCTTGTTGCTTGAAAAGACGTTGATTGAACCGGTGCAAGGAGTGGTGAACGTAGACCATGGAATTAATCACAGCGTCCCGGTAGGATGCTGGAAGAATTAGATCGCGGTAAGCAACAGGAATACTGTCAGGCGCAACGAAGTCAGGACGATCGAGGTCCACAGACTGTGTCAGTTCAGATCCGACTTGGAAAAGTGCCTGGTCCGACCAATCTCCAAACCAGTTCAGCACGCAACGATTGAACAAGGCTGGACTTGTAGCAGCCTTCGATGATAGCCCGTCTTCTGGTGGATTCATAGTAAACACGATGTGAAGATTTTTGACAATTTGCTGAGTGAACCACTTGTACAGCTCCTCTTGAGAATCGAGAAGAAGCCCTTGGCGTTGCGCACCCTCCTTACAGGCAGTCATAAGAGCTTGGAACTCATCCCCTTCGAAAAGGCCGGGAACTTCTGCGTTCGCTAGCAGGGTGTTCATGCGTTCAAGGAAGCCTGAATCCAGCACGTTCGATTCATCCATGATGAAGCAGATCTTTTCGCCTTTGCACCCGGAACGGCGGAGGACGTCTCGGAGATCATCATCAAAGTCACTTGCTGAATACTTCCCATGCACCTTGATTTGGAATACCTTGAGCCCATTCATCCACGCCACAAATCGTGAAAGTGTTGTCTTGCCACTACCGCTGACTCCGATAAGGATCAGATGACCTTGAGGTTGACGGAAGACTCTATCGATTCGAAGTACATGCTCTAGCACATCGTTGAATAGAATGATCGGCGTATCAACCTCTTCTTCACAGAATGTCTTCAGTCTTGCCTTGACAAATTCTCTTAGCTGCTCCCGCTCGACTGGGACGTAATTCTTGGAAAGCCAGTTGGAGAATAGAATTGGTCCTCTCAAAGCAGCATCTTCGTTCATGTTGGGAAAATGCTCAACCGCCACACGGCGAACTGCGTCCTCAGTCCACTTGCGCTCGTCTTCTGCTACGAGTCTGTCCTGGAACAATCGTAATGCTTCGTGGGCCCATATTCTGACAAGGCCTTCCACAGAAAGTGTTTCTAGGGGTTTAATCGCTTCGTACAGCCCACGCACCCATCTGGTCAACTCTCGAGGCGAGTAGACGTAGTGTGGTTGGATCTTGGGTGTGAACCGAGTTTGTGACTCGATGTAGAACTGTACCATTGCCTTGGTGAGAGGTTCCGAGTAACCACGAAGATTCGGAATGATTTTCAAAACGGCACTGTTGAATGCGCCATAAATTTGTTGAAGTGAGACCTCCCCAGGATAGTCGACCATGACAAGCGGAGCATGTCTCAAGAATCGTGCCCCCATCGAAGTCCTCCCGGCATCAGTTGGTGGATTACAAGCTCCAACGAATTGAACACGCTCGAGCGTGACCCAGGTCTTGTCTGATGTTCTCCAAAAGCCATTCTGCTCCACCAATTGTCGAAGGAAAGTGATAGCTCTTTGCGTGCCATATTTGTCTGGCGCAGGCAAATTGATCTCGTCGCAGAAGAACACGATCCATTTGCCGATCTGCGTTGGTGACATGACCACGCCATTCAGCGTCTTCCGGTATTCGCAGTATTGGTCGAACGTTTTAATCAGCAAATCTGGCGTAGTCGCACTCGAGAAATTCAATCCAACAACTTCCATGTGTGGTAATTTGCGCAGAGCACTGAAGAGCGTCATAGTCTTGCCCGAACCTGGTGGACCGCAAAGAATGAGAGGCTTATGTTCGGCAAGCCAGGAGTATAAGACATCTTCATGGCGCACCGTGTCTAATGTTGGAATGACAACGTCTGTCTGAGTGACCGAGTGAGTATTGATCTCAATGCTGGGTACCTGGGACTGCCAAGGTGTCCACTCCGCCCGTGGAAGTGAGACATCATAATCGATCAAGGAAGAGGACTCGCTAAGCAGCGGAGTATCAAATGTCGTAAGGTTCGCGATATACTCGCCGAAGGCTTTCCGTTCTCTGATGGGACAGTCTCCAACTAGGGCCCAGACTAATGCAAGTAGCATCTTCTTGGATGTGAAAGACTCAACCTGCTCCGGGTCCAGTGGGAAATCCTCGTGCTGTATGTTGTATTCTATGATGGTTCTGCAAGCCTTATTCAGCAGAGAAAACAGTGTATTAAGTACTCTAATCTCTGTGAACTGCATAATGTGGCTGTATTTCTGGGCTTCCTTGAGTGCGTTGTCAAGGAGGTGCTCAGTACCGAAGAAGTGCTGGAGTAAGTCTGAGACTTGCTCCTGCATTGCCAAGGCTTTAGGTGATGTCTGCCCAGCGGCCTCTTCCTCGAGTTCCTCAAACGCAGTGCTTCGCAGACCTTGCAGATAGTTTGCGACCAGCATATCGGAAGTCACGGTATCATCGCTGAACCAGACCATACCACAACGGCTGACAGTTGCAAGAGTGGCATACTTTAGAGTCTCTACCTCGAACAATATTCGGACGTTTGGTGGTAAACCGAGACGTTCACCATTCGGTAAAGTGAGTAGCTTGTTGTCATCCAAGACACTGTTCAAGTTTTCCACCCATTCAGGATCCACATCGCCATCAAAAACTATCCAGTGTCTTTTTAGATCCTCTCCACGTAGGTTGTCGACTATCTTGCGCAAGATACTGGTGAATAGACCATCGGTCCACTCACGGGTGGTGCTGTCAAGGGTTCCGTACAAAGCTTCCTTCGACATCACTTTGGAGTCGATAATATGGCAAACACCTTCAACACCCTCAGCTCGCTGAAGCGCTCTAAGCAGGACTTTCCATATAGCAGATTTGCCGGAGCCCGAATCGCCGACCATCATGACTCCGTGATGGATGCCTTGAATCTGATAGAGTTGCACTATCTTTGTCATCCAGGTATCGTTGATCACCAAGTTTCGCTCGGCAGCTTCAGTGCGAATGGCAACTTCCAGTTTTTCTAGATTGGCTGATACGTAATGGACGCCGGGGAAAGCTTCTTGTTCAACGCGTTTCATTGTTTCCACATCACCACGGATGAGCTTTGGCGCAATGGTTTCTCGTATACTCTGAACAATGATTTGGGGCTCCAGATCTTCCTCCGCTTGGGCATCATCATTGCTATTAAGAAGTCTAGTCCGCTTGAGACCGCCAGAACTGACAAGGACGCTTTTAAGCGCTCGTAAGCCAAAGTCATAGTGGGCCTGTTTTGTCAATTGGGCCGCGCATGTATCGAAGAATGGCACAGTTTGTTTGGAAAGCTGTTTTGCTTGTTTGAAACCCTGGGAATAGAGCATAACCTCGGCGATGAGCTCCTTGTCGGGTTTTGACATCGCCACGCTACGGAAGAGCTTCTTCAAGTTGTCAGGTAGATTGGACCGTCCAGCATATCCTGGATTCATTGTTATAAATATACCAGTATTGGCGCTGACGGGAAATTGTCTTCCGGCCAGTTCTATCTGCGCATTGCCAGATTCCATACCATTCTTCAGACCAAGTTGGATGTTCTGAATCTGCTGAGAAACAGCTGACAGTATACGCTCTTCCAAACGATTAAATTCGTCAAAGCAACCCCACGCACCAACCTGGCAAATACCAAGGAAGATACGGCCCATGGCCTGAAAGTCGAAGGTGTCATCGCAGTTGAATACCAAGGTGAACCTTCCGAGCTGTATGCCAAGAGCTTTGACTGACTCTGTTTTGCCGGTACCAGCGGGACCATAAGGGGATCCACCCAAACGTTGCGCCATTGCTTGCGTGCAAGTAAGGAAACATCGATCAGTTAGGGGAGTCCGGACAAGTCTATCAGGAACACCAAGGTACTCAAAGCCGTATGCGAGGTCAGCATTGGCCATCTTTACACGGAGGCGATCAGCGAAATCGCCTTCGGACTTGTACATGTACCGCATCTGTAGGAGCCACAAGTAATGGTTAGGGGAAGACGCATTAGCGTTGATCAGTTTTCCAATGACGTCTCGTTGGTGGACGAATTCGGTGATTAAGTGCTCGCACTTCTTCCTCATAAGCAGTTCAAGGTCTCCAAGAACTGTCGATGCTAGAATTTCGAGTACGTTGATGGACACGCTATGTAAAGACTCGAGGCCATCACCTTTTGAGGCTAGGGCAGCATTAACTGAACTCGTCCAGACCACTTGCGTAGCAAGCACAACAACTTGGGCTGGAAAGGCGGCCAAGTAATTGGTAAATGATATAATCTCGATTTCTGGTTGTCTTAGCAATGCTTGGAACGATTCCACTGCTTCTCCTAAGAGCTCAGCCAACGAAGACTTCATATTGCTTTCCAGAGCAGCAAGCCAATCATTAATCTTTGGGGTCTTCACCAACGAGATCGGTCGCTTAAGCTGCACTTGCTCGCCTTCCTTTGATGTAAATCCAGTTATGATAGATTCCTGGTCCATCAAGAGGCCAGACAAGCCTGCAAACATCTTCCGAAAATGCTTTGCAATTCTCATTGTATCGTTGCTGTTGCCGATTATCTCGAGTAAATCTTCATCACCAACAAAGTAAAACCTAGGGAAGGAGATACGTTCACGCTCGAGATATTCTCCTAGAGCCTTCTGAATCTTATGAAGTAGCTCGGCAAGGCGCTCCAATGACTTCTGAACCCCTGAGATATTGAGCACATCTAGCACGAATGGAGACTTGTAAACCTTCTTAAGTACGGCAAAGAATTCCGAATTTATATTCTGAAATCTTGATGATTCAACCGGTAGCAGATGCTTGATGTCTGCATTACCGGTGAAAACCCCTTCGAGATATACCCATTGCCTTTGCACGTCAATCCAAACATCGAAAAGAACATGCACTCTGTTAAGCTTGTCTTCCCAAGAGGAAGCCTCCTCTTCAAACTCTTTATAGTATGGCGAGTGTCTCATTGCTTGTAACGAGTTTAAATTCTCGCTGCACTTCGCGAATAGATCGTCCCAGCCCCGTATCAAACGACATTTGTTCTGGTAATTGACAAGCTCAAGGGAATAGTTCTGCCACGTATCGCGGACCTGTTTGAGGAATTCTTCTAGTGCCATCTCTCCTTGAGCTTGGGCGATGATGTCACGGATGATACTTTCGCTCGAAGCAAGCTGTAGATCCCAGACGTCGCCGAGGCTCATCGAAACTGAGGAGTATCGTCTTCCGGGCTTCAGGGCTTTGTATATCTTGTTCCAGTGTCTCTCACGAACTGCTTCTGACTTCATGTCTGAAAGTAGGGGATTGACTTTCAATAATTGACGTAGGACGGATTGCACATGCTCGAAAGCAGCATACTGGCGCATACGACTCGGCATGTCCTTCGTCATCTTTATAAGACCGTCAATGGATTGCCGCAATTTCCTTGGTTGCACACTACTCCAAAGCATATCGCGGAGGTCGTTCAAGCTCTTCCATATTGTTGACAGAGCGGCCCAAACCGACTGGAAGTCGTGAACTTCCTCCAAGATTGCGGGCAATGCATTGTCTGGGGTTCCTGGTAGATTCAGGGCTTCCTTGGCTCTAAAGACCATGTCTGATTCGGACTGCAAATTTGTGAGACGTGTTTCGAAGGAATTTAGGGTGGAAGACGCTTCGTTCGGAGGGATGTTGCCAGATATCGGCTTCTCATCATTCCAACTGGCTATCAAGTCGTTAACCTTTTCGCTGACAACCTTGTCCTCTGCTAGGATTTTTGCGCGCAAAGCATCAGTTTGATCCTCCACGATCTTCAGCTTTCGATCCAGTATCTCATTCAAAGCAGTCCATTCATGGTCTATTTGGTCGACTTCCAGCCAGTCTGACGCGAATTGGTACCGTTGTCGAGTGAGCAGTGTCTGACCTTGCCGGAAAATTTCAATCTCGGGTTCCCAGACTTCGACTTTCCGTCTGCATTGCTGAACCACGGTTATGAACGCAACAGCTTGAGCCGTAGAAGAAGCTTCGAGCGATTGTCCTTCGAGGTCCCGGCGAGCTTTCTCGATTTCCGCGTACACCTCACGCATGCGGTTGCCTAATCTGGCAGCAAATTTGAGACGGATCTCGTGTTGCCATTGGTCGTATCTCCCGGTGACTTTCGTCTGAACTTGCTCGTAGTCGATGGTTACAGTCCCAAAACTCTTACTGGACTCGGAGGTGTCAAAGGTCTCGCGAGTCTTCCGAATCTCTTGAAGTAATTGCAGCCACTTTGCCAGGTCAGCGCCTAAGACCTCGTAGACATAGTCAGGCTCTAGGTCCCATAACGACTGAAATTGGAGCCATTTGTCGACGTAGACTGCGATTTCGCGCAGTTTGGTCTCAACGGTCTGGTATACGGTTGCTAAGTCGCCAACGCACAGACCAGGAAGATATGCAAAACGTGACTTTGAAGCACTTGTGGCGCCAATTTCAAGCTTCATCTCATATCTCGAGGATATGATGATGGGCAGGTTGCAAGCAACACCTAGCCACTCATGAAATTGGGAAAGCCAGTTTGCCCGAGCCGACTCGACCGGAGGGTCCAGATATACGGTTTGGTTTCGCATGAGAACCTCAAGCACTAGGGTACGAAGGTTCGGCGCATTATGAGATTCTTCATGGTCCGTCGAACTCTGTCGTCGCAAACTATTGCCATTCACATTATCTCTCCCTGTCTGAGCGAAAGTCTCCACCCAAACATGCATTGCCTTGCGGAGACGCTCAAGCAGTATACCTTGAATCGATTGGTTCATCCTATGGACCCAAAACGCCAGATTGGCATAATTTTCTAGGTTAAGTTGATCAACCGCCGTCTGGATAGTCTCTAATCGCGTGCTGAAGGCTGTTGCTTCGTAGGGGCACACCTGGAGGTCATTCAAGGCCTTTTCTATCCTGTCGTATATCTCTTGTAGCGCCGAGGTCTTACTTTGAAGGATGGAAGCCGTCAAAGCAAAATCACGTACAAATTGCACGTGCTTGCTCTCACTACGACCCCCTGACGTAGAACGCGCAGCAGAGGATCCAGCAAGGAGTGGAGTATGCTTAACGTGAAGATCGTAGGAGTGTACGAATGATTCCCATTTGAGAGTTACCCCTGTGCCAATGAGATTTTGAATTTCCTTTTGGTATCCGCTGAGGAGGATGGAGATTTTGGACATTGAGTCGATAATACGGCTTGTCTGAGTGAGAGTCCGCACGCTCTCCATCAAACTCACAGCGTAAGGATAGACTCGTTTCGCCTCTTTTGAGATGCTGCTGACAGCATGGGGTATTTGATAATTCAGCCAAATTAAGTTCCTAACCTCCTTGAACAACACGATGACTTGCGGGTCGAAATTGACTGTCAACTCTAGCAGGTTACCAGATGTACGATTTCTCGTAATTCCAAAAAGTCGACCACTAATTGAGATGTTCCGTTGTTGCACATCTCGTAACCATGATTCGAAAATTGGTCTGGTGTCAAGTTTCTTGCGAAACATCTTGCGTTCTTCATCCAGCTTCTCTCCCTCAGCTTGCAGCGCCCAGTCATCTCCAAGGACATTTTCCACCTTCTTCATGTAACCGTCGAGTTGGCGTTCAATTTGCCGCGCCCATATGATCGCACCCGCTACCGGAGGTAGGTCTCGAAGCTGTGCCATGGCGTGGGCTTCAGAGTGTCCGTACTGCTGTTTAAAACGTTCATGTAGCGCAGTTATGTCGTGTTTCACGTTATCGATGAGCTGTGTTTGGTATTCAGTAATAGCTCCACGTATCTTTGGTCTGACGAAAAGGGCGTTAAATTTGGAAAATACGCGGAACATCTCGTATGCCGTTTTCGCAGTGGCCAAGCGATCTCTGAGTCGAGCGATTATGGAGTTCTCAACCCGTGATGTCCGCTCATTGTAAGTTGCTTCTGCCTGCACCCAGATCTGAGTTCCTTCTTCGGATACATCAAGTACATCGACATCTTTCAGGGCTGCGTATGCTTGTGCAACCTCTTGCACGGCGTCAACGTCACCAATCTCTTCCACAAGCACGACTTGGTTCTCGTTGGCCTCGTCAGCCGCAGTGCTACTTTGACCCTTATTACCTAGAACGGTCACAATCGTTCGCTGCAGTTGCTCATGGTTTATCCGGAACGTCCTGACATATTTCAAGCGATCTTGTGTCTTAGAATGGCGTCCAACCACCTTGATAGGCATGAATTTCTCAGCCCTTTTCCGCATAAGCTCACGGGCTACATTTGTGAAATCCTTCGCATGTTCGTCCCAGGTACTCCATATATTTTCTGCTACATCCATGACAGCCTCGAAATCTTTAAACTCTAAATGCATTAGCGTCCGACCATGGAGCAGAGTGTGTATCTGTGCGTCGAGGTCCCCAGAGATAGCGTGGACAAGGGGAAGAGCGCGCGCGATAGGGTAGATGGTGAACCGTAATTTTCGATTGAGATGGCCGAAAATGGAGTCCAGAGATTCTTGCACTTTTTGTAATGTTGTCGCAGCTAACAATTCGTCCATGGGGAAGTCTCGCATCAGTTGATTATACTTCTGAACTGTGTCCAAGGCCTCTTTCAACCCTGTATCTGCGTTGAAACTAACTTTAACCTGATAGCGTTTGGCAAGTTGTAGAATGTCAAGAGTGAGCTGAACCCCATCGTTCCTAGTCTGCGCTTCGACACTCTTTAACGCGGATTCCAGAGATAGCCAGTAGTTGATCTCCTGTGTGGCCGAACCACTTTCCGGGTCTCGAGACATCTTGGTAATTGCTTGTATTGACTTGATCCAAGCGCTGACCGTATTTTGTAGGTCATTAAGAAATCTGGCATCAGACAAGAGCTGGGAGGGTATCAATTCGACAGATGGCTTAATCTTACGTTGAGCAGCCGTGTTCAGAGCATCCTGGACAACATCCGGGATTGGAAGAACCAGCTCGGGGATTTCCACATTTTGCTGTAGATGCAACAGACTGAGCTCCAATTCTGCTATCTTCTTCTTGGTACCTGGTACGCCCGATCTAGCATCTGCGTCCGAGCGGTCGTTGCTCCCCGCTAAGGATTTTTGACCCTGCGTATAGGCATTGAAGTATGGCGCGAGGGCAAAATGTACGATAGAATGGAGGATTTCGTAGGGCGAGGCGGGGTTGCTTTGGGCCACCGAGCTTTCGTTCAAAGTAGCCAGTCCAGGCAGATTGATGACTTGTATCTGAGAAGGAAGAGGTATTCGTGGATCTATGGGTTGCGGACGCTTGATCAGAGCTACTGAAGCAACAGTTGTGGGTGAGAATGATATCTCAGTGGAGAGGGAATAGAGGTAGTAAGCCGTCGACCCTGGACAATGTTATTAGGATGGCGCTTTGCTGAATGTTACGGCAGAGCATACCTGATGGAACATGGCCATTTGCAGCCCCATTCGGTAGGTCTGTAGCAATGACGGTCTTTTGCACATATAGGGCTACTTGCGACTCGGAGGCAAACCGTGTACACCTCTGGACCGTGTCGCTTTTCCTAGCCTCTGAGAGTAAGCTTCCCTTACGCTCTAAATCGTCCCTGGTTGCCCCCAAGGTTATTTCCAGGAGGTCCACCAGATGCCGTACTACTATTTCCGGATCGATGATTGCTGAAGCTGATGAGGGAGGGGGGTGGCCATTGACCCCTTGCCCTGGAGTTGCTACCTCCATGTTGGAAGAGCATGAGTTATCCGGGAATCTTCATGAGGGTATGGCGTAGCAGACCAACTTTAGGCCGGTCTCCGCCGTGAGGTAGGGTGACGCCGAAGATCTGGTCGTTGGTGTTGAAAACAATAGACATCACCACCGAGGAGCGCCAACCAAAAATCGCAACGCGTGCGGCCCGTCTGATTTGCCGACTTTCGGATTGATGTGTCGACGCCCCCCTGCATTGCTACGACTACACAAACATTATTAAAGCGACTCGGAACGGCGTTCACTAGAAGAGATGTCATGGAGCTTCCCATTGCCAAGGTATGTCAAGATTATGGCTGATAGTGCTCGAAAAGTTGTGTTTCTGGATATGCATAGGCCGTCTATTCATACACTGGAATTATTATGGGACCTCATTTGCCTTGAGAAATGAAATACGCCTCATGAAATGAAAGTCGCCTCTGTGAACAATTCTCCTTCCTCTGTCTTCTCAACCCCGTCAACATTGACGGTAATGGAAAGCTTTTTTTGAGGAGAGTACTTGGGTTTCGTTAGCTGGGCGAAATAATACCCGAGTTTTGGCTGTGAATCAACATACCTGGTAAATGTACGGTTTTGTTCCCGCTACCCCACCCACAATTGTCTTAATGAAGCCTGGAACCTTTTCCATTACGTCCACCTTGTCAAGTCTTTGCCCTAAGCTACCTTCGATCTTTGCATTCACAACTTTCCCTTCCTTGGTCTGCCCACCCCAAACGAATTTGACAGCCTCCGGCTCCGTCCAGTCGTTAGCAGAGTCCTTTTTGACTTTGGTGTGCTCCACTGAATTGCCGCCCGAGCCAGCACAGAGGATTTTGCCGTCTGTTGCAATGCCACCAACGTTCACTATGGTTGAACCGTATGACGGGGGTGTAGTGTACTCCATCATCACCGCTGAGTACGTCGGAGATTGAAAGTCAACGAAATTCCATTTGGCGGCTACAGGATGTTAGCCAAAATTGTGAGTCCTAGATAGAACAAGAAAATAGTTACCAGCATGGTGAGGCTTCATTCCCTGCAGCGCATGGACGAAGAAAGCTTTGCCCTTAAAATCGATTGGTCCATCTTTGGTGATGATGCTTCCTTCTGCGCGACATCTAGGCCAGAATGCATGTCTCATGGAACCCCACGGATGCTCTGAATCCGTGCCAAAGTAGCTTTTGCCATCCACTCCCACATGAAACCCAGGTGCCGTTCGCGTGATTGTCAAATTCACAATACTTGCTTCATTTGTCACTGATTTGACTGTATATGATGTGCAATCTTCACTAAGGGTTACCGCACAACCATCGGCGTGGAAAGAAAGCTTTTCGGAGTCGAAGTCAGGGCTATCGAGGGCATCGGAGGACCACAGATTTGGCGTCTTGCCTTGAGGATAAAAAACCTTTGTATTGAATTGGCATGTTGTGTGTATACCGCTAACAGGGTGTGCGTCAGTGTTCCTGATCTTAAGAGACTAGGTCAGAAGTCTCACGCTACGTTGCTATAGATGACCTGCGCCATGCCGATATGTCCACTATCCGCCATCAGGTAGAAAGTTTGCGTTTCGACACATGTTGATGTCATCGCCGCCCATTTCAAGTCCTTTTTCTCGAGCTCGGTATATGGGGTCTTCTCTGCCTGGACGGCGACGGATTGGATTGCGGAGGGTCCATAGATCGGTTCTTGCGTTCCGGCAACGTTCGCTACCCTAACAGGTTAGTTCGAGTAACAGATCTTTGATACGGGACCCAAGGACTCACTGCTGCTTGAGCCAATTCATGATGTCTGCTTTGACTGATGCAGCTTCGTGAAGCTCTATTTACGTACGAGCTCAGCCCCGTAACGTCAATAATCACCCTGCAGATTGTGAAGCACCTCCGCAGCGGTCCGACCCGGAAGAAGCCGCTAAAGAGAACTTTGATCAGCACCTCGAAGTCGCCAAAAGTATCATACGATAGGTTGAAGAATATAACGGTTCACAGGTGAAGCGGAATAGCACCCTTTCAATACCGTCTCAACTGCCGTGGTTCAAGTGAACATTCGACAGCAGCTCATTTGCCTTATCTTCTCAGAGCGCCTCAATATGGCCCGAAAAGCTATACAAACAGACCAGGTCGTGAAGCTTATAGTAGGCGCCGGGCAAGCAAGTCCCAGTCCGCCAGTAGGTCCAGCTTTAGGTAGTAAAGGTGTAAAGAGCATGGACTTCTGCAAGGTAATATCCCCGACCCAGGTACTGCCAATGGTCTTTGACTCCCACCTAGGAATTCAACGCCCGCACAGCACACATGACACCAGGTATACCCATACCAGCTCGTGTTACCGTCCGTCCCGATCGTTCATTCCATTTCGAACTACGTACTCCAACTACATCATACCTGCTTCTCCAAGCTGCGAATGTCAAAGAACGAAAAGGCAGGCCCCGAGGGGCCATGGAGCCAGGCAAGGAAAGCATAGGGGAGGTATCGCTGAAACATGTCTATGATATTGCAAAAATAAAGCAATCAGAATTGAGGCTGGCTGGGTTGTCTTTAGAGGGATTATGCAAGAGTATTATTGGGCAAGCCAGATCGATAGGAATCACGATTGTGCCCTAGTGGTTGTTGTAGAATGAACTTTAGGCTTTTCATAGCGATGGTGTAAGCGTGTACAAATGTATTTCAATGTCGGCATGAACGAACAAGGCCTCCTGTTCCATATCCTCGACTGTTATGAATTGGATATACAAAATGTGAACCATGATTATTCATAGCCTCCATCGAGCCACTCAACGATTGTCAACGCGGAACGTGCCTCCTTCCCTGACTAGGCCCTTGCGAAATTGCTCAATGGTAGGCTGGTGCTTTACGCCCTTCAGTACGAACTCCTGCAAACCACCAGACTCCCCTAGCTTTTTGAGGAATGGCTTCACCTAAAAGGGATCTTAGCAAGTGTTCTCCGTGAGTGAGTACATACATACCAGCAACCCTTCGTTCTCACTGAGTTGCCACTCAGAGAAATCCAGAGTCAACCTCTCAAGCGCAGGAAATCCGAGACCACTCCTTCCACCCCACGGACATAGATCATCGCTTTCGCTGAAAAGCGTGGTAGACCAGTCCCTCCAGATGTGGTCACGATTCGGAAGACCCTGCTGTCCGTTGACCCCGATGGTCGAATGCCATCTATATTCTGCATTCAAGTTTAAGATCACGCATCGAATCATGGTCAACCTTCCCATGGGTGCCAGCTTGAAATTGAAAGCTTTAAGGTTATTAGCGAAAGTCAGCAATGACATACAAACGGAGTACCTAAATCCCCGAAGGTTGTTGGCCTACCTAGAGGATATCCAATGAGACTCTTGCTCTGGAATGAGCGGATTGCATTTGCCGAGGCAAATGCAAAAGTGTTGTGCCCGTAGAGAATAGGCAACGCCTCTGAGTAGACCATACGACCTTTGTGCAAGTATTTGTCAGATACAAAGGCCACAGTCTATGCATTTGCGGGTCAGAAGCTTACAGGTTCTCAGGATTGCCGCGTCAATGTGTGGAATAGGCTTGTAATTATCGAGAAGCGCCGTATCTTTACTACCCAGATGCTTGTGGGCTTTTTCGATCGGCTCTGGGGTTGTCAAGAGATGATGGTAGATCATGTGCCTGATCTCAATAGGTATTGCCCAGAAGAGCGGGCATTCGCTTTGAGGTTTTGGAGTAGGGGGTTTTTCTACTGGATCTATCTTCACACCACTCTTCTGGACACTTCTGAGCGACCAAAGCATGCTTGGAGAAATGAAGGCACTTACTTTCGCCATGTCCCAGTCAGTGATGACGGATCTATGATCGCATCTACCTGGCGAAGGCTCCCGACGACGGCCATAGTCAAACTTGAGATTGAACCAGTCTCCCACTCCAAAAGAAAACGCAAAGTGTGTAGGCATTTCGAGCACAGATTCCTGCGATAGAAGCGACGGGTATTCACACGGCCAAGGCTGGTGTTGGGGCAGTTGTCCGGGGTTTCACCAGCAGATTGAAGTATAAGAGCTGTACAAAAGTAACAAATATCCAACGGTGTATTCACTCTTCCATCGATTTTTCTTGGACCTGCTAACAGATATGTAAGCCGTAGCCTTGACGTCTTAAATCTAAGGTATGTCCCGTATCGAACTACGCCGGCTTGACGGGTAAGGATGAATTTGATACCGCTTCATCTCCCCGGATATAAGGTAAGTGACCAGCGCGGTTAATAGCGATAAGGTTTAACTAATCTTGAACTAGTTTCAATCAGTAATCGACTGCGCTTTATCGACCTCTGCACCCTCGGCAGGTGGGATGATTCCGTCCAGCAGCAGCTCGCTGCATATTTTAGCAACCTCTATCAGTACCGCGCACACCAAATCGGCCAGATAGGTATTGAAGATACCACTCGTCCGACTGCGGAGGAATGAGTACTAGCAGTAATTGTCATTATTGTACATACCAAGGCTAGCATCGGCCTCTTTTCGGCGGTCCCAACATGCGAATTTGCCTGCTAGAGACTTTATCTTCGTCATTCTGACACTTCACGTTCGGAGGGCGATTATACAGTAAGATGGATACATCAGCCCCAAGAAATATATCTCAGGCAAAAGGTCCGTTACATCCCGTTGGGATGCGTGACACAGTCAGCTTACCCTTGCAACTATCTCTAGATGAAGGATTTCAGGCATCCAACGTTGACCAGAAGCCGGCAGTGGTGCAGCCTGGTGAAGCGTCTTCAGGAGATACACAGGCGCAAACAGTCAGATTTGCCTCCGTCAATCAAGAAATAGAGCCATCTCAAAGTCTGCAAACCATAAGTCAGAGCTCTGATAATCCGCGATTGAACCCTTCCTTGAGTCCTCAAGCAGAAGATGAAATCCGCAGTCTGTCTTTGGGACTCCACAATTCGCATATACATCAACAGCGGACCACAAACTTCGCCTTTGAACCTGTTTCTTTGCCAGTCTCAAGAGCGCCTTCAAATGAATCGAGTCCTTATTATACGTCGCGGGAGCATACTAGATCTGGTGCTCCGTCTCCCCACGCGACTCCTCCTGTGTCTACAATGCCTACACCTCCGTTGACTCCTGCTGGGACCCATAATGTTGCCGATGGATCCGGCGCAAATTTGGCCAAAGTTCACCCTGATCCTGTACAGATGGCTCCGCATCTCCCAGTACCCCGCAAAGATCCATCCCCGGGAAGTACCAATACCACGAGACCGTCAACGCCCTCTGAACACGCGTCTACACGACCAACTTCGTTGTCTCAGAATTCTAGCGCTGCAGAACCACAAATAAAGCAGGCACACCAATTCTCTTTAGGGCCGATTGATGGATCTACCACTCCAGGGCACTCCAGTACCTCGGTATCTAAGGCTGGTGAGAGCTCTGTATTTCCTTCTCGAGAAATAAGCCCCGCACAAGTCGAAGGAGGGCCCGGAACTGTTACACCTCCTTCCCAAAGGCCGTTTACACCCGTCGGTGACCAAAATGATCCATACGCAAGAAGTAAAAGGCCTCCGCAGGCTCGGAACCTTGATTCAATCGACAAGCGGTTTGTCTTTGGTGACGCTCGACGCCGATCTGGCATCAGCACGTCGGGCCCTTCCTCTGGAACCTTGCCACGCTCAAGCAGTGGGAATGATCTCAAATCTGAAAATAGGAAGTCGACATTCTCTTTACATTCGCTAGGAGGCCAGAAAGAACACTTAGGTCATCTGGAGGAAAAGCCCCATGGCTCTATGTCGGAACTCAAGCGGTTCTTTGGAATAGGGTCACACCATAAATCAAAGAGGGCGCAGTCGCCAGCCAAGGCTGTAAAGGCGCAAGCAGACAGTCCTGGAATTAGAACTCCACCACAGCAGTATCCAGGTACTAGCGTGCCTTTTGCTGATGATCATGGGCTCCAGACAAAGTGGGGCAAATTCGGGAAGGTGCTTGGGTCTGGCGCTGGAGGTTCCGTTAAGCTAATGAAACGAAGTAGCGATGGACTGACTTTTGCTGTTAAACAATTTCGGGAGCGACATTCGTACGAGACTGAGCGGGAATACAACAAAAAGGTCACTGCAGAATTCTGCATTGGATCCACGCTGCATCACGGGAATATCATTGAAACCCTTGACATTATACATGAGAAGGGTCATTGGTACGAAGTCATGGAGTACGCACCATATGATCTCTTTGCAATCGTGATGACTGGCAAAATGTCAAGGGAAGAGGTCGCATGTTCATTTCTGCAAATCGTGAATGGCGTGACGTTCCTGCACAGTATGGGGTTGGCCCACAGAGATCTGAAATTGGACAACGTGGTGGTCAATGAGCATGGCATTATGAAGCTGATTGATTTCGGTAGCGCGAGCGTTTTCAGATACCCATTCGAAAATGATATCATACTAGCAAGTGGTACGTTGTTGGAGATTTCTAACGAAGTGACGGTGGACTGACAACTTGCAGGTGTCGTAGGGTCTGATCCTTACTTAGCCCCCGAAGTCTATGATCATCCCAAGTATGATCCGCAGCCAACCGATATCTGGTCTCTAGCAATAATATTCGCCTGCATGTCGCTAAGAAGATTCCCGTGGAAAGCTCCTCGTATTACCGACAATTCATTCAAGCTGTTCATCTCAGCGCCTACTCCAGGCACTCCTCCTGCCGAAGCAGCGAAGGAACGGCCAAAGTCTGCCACGGGTATTACGCCTGCCGTAGTAGAAGAGCGGCGAAGCTCCGCTCCTCAAGAGCACCACCATCATGGAGGGAGATCAGAGGATGCAGAGCAGTCGAAGTCTACGGAGGTATCGAATCCCGGACCCCGCGTTGATGCGCCCAAGCAAGAAATTATAAAGGGACCTTGGCGATTACTGCGCCTCCTTCCCAGAGAGACCAGAACAATTATAGGGAAAATGCTGCAAATCGACCCCAAGCAGCGGGCCACCCTGGAAGACATGATGGCTGATCCTTGGATACGGAATACGCCAGTCTGCCAACAGCTTGAGGGGGGAAAGGTGATAAATGCTCCAGGTCATGAGCATACATTAGAGCCTGGTACGGCCTCCGCACCAGCCGCTCAAAAATAAGGGTGTAATTGGCTGGCGTTCTTTGTTACCAAAGCTTTGTTCATAGAGCATGCAGTTTATGGCGTGTCTTTGCTGTTGAGCCATTACGATTATAATGCGATGCAGCGAGCATGACTAAAAGGAAGAAAGATGGGTTTCCTAGAACACTGTGGTGTGCGGGTCCTACTGTATGGCTCGAGGGTTACAGTTACTATATCATTCTTGTGTTTATTGCTACGGTTCCAAAGCAACATAGTATATAGTTACATCGCCTACGTAAGAACAAAACCGAAAGGCTATCCTGGGAACAGTCGCACGACCATGATTACTTTTTTCAGCCATATGACGCCTAATCTAAAAGTCATTCAACCAATCGCAGTAAGACAACATTTCTATATTTCCTTTCCAAATTCAAACTTACTTCCATCCACGATGACATCCTTAGATGTTCCGGTCTACATGCCATGGAGTACCGAAAATTATCGTCGCGAGCCCATCGATAGCCTACTGCTCTGGAGTTAGCGCTCTTAACCCCGCAGACTCAAGGCGGCACGGAGGGTTCGTCGAACTCACGTATGGCTACAATCAGGACCCACATGAGTTCAAGTATCGCAAAATCAGATACTCACATGCAGGATCTTCTTCCAGATGGCGCGCAAGGCCCGCCAACGCATCAGCTATGGTCAGCCACTCTCAAGATGACGAATGTTTAAGCTTACCAAATACTTAGTCCTACCACTTGCCAATTCACCTGGGGGCCATCGTCTAGGAGTCAACGGTCTGGCGGTGGATTCCGACCGATCCATCCTGTGAGATAATCCCACGGCATAGGGGCCTAATGGAAGTTAGCTCATTCCTTGCGGCAGATACTCCGGCGGTCGAGATGGCTTAATATGCGCCTGGGATCTGGACCAGGACTTGACACGAAGAAACTGCAACGATAATGGTGGCCTAAATTGGCCGGAAGAACCCTCAAAGTCTAAAACGAAAGCTACTTCCTTCCGCCAGCAAGTGCAAGCGCATACCCATTGGGTCAACGACATCTTGCTCACTCACAGTAATTCGGCCTTAGTTTCCGCTTCCTCAGATATAACCGTCAAGGTATGGCGACCACATTCAGAGGAGAATCAGATACCAACGACTGTTGGACTTCACAGCGACTACGTGAAATGTCTCGCATCCCCGGGCACGCATGCAGACTGGGTAGCATCAGGAGGCTTAGATCACAAAATCAGATTATGGGACCTAAATGGGGGTGGAGAGAAACTACACATCGACGTCGGAGAAGATGAGAGCAGCGCTAAAGGCTCCGTGTACGCTTTGAGTGTTCGCGGCTCGATCATGGCAAGCGGAGGGCCGGAAAGCATCGTCAGGTTATGGGATCCGAAGTCTGGCAAGCGCATCACGAATTTTGTGGGCCACACGGACAATATTCGAGATATCCTAATCAATGAGGATGGAGACACGGTAATGACTGCATCTTCGGACCAATCCATCAAGGTCTGGTCTATCACTGCCGGCAGGTGCATGTATACTTTGACAATGCACAATGACAGTGTGTGGTCTTTGTATTCAGATCATCCTCAGCTCTCGCTATTCTATTCTAGCGATCGATCAGGTTTGGTGGCCAAGACTGACGTCCGTGACTGTGTCGATATGGACGAAGGCTTATCGATTGCTATTGCCCAAGAACATGAGGGGGTGAGCAAGGTGGTTGTTGCTGGAGACTACTTCTGGACCGCGACTTCTAGCTCAAGTATCAATCGATGGCATGATGTCGACACAAAGAATGAGGTTCAATCCCCGGAATTATTACGGCAGCAGCAAAGGTCGAGTATCGCCTCACGCTCCAAAGTCCCTTCACCACCGCCCAATTCCAAGGTTCCCTCGCCGCCTCCTAGCTCACCTCCTGCTACGAATGGTACTGCGAAGTTAACGATACCCCTTTCATGTGTTCTGAGAATTTCTAATAATGCAACATTTCCGGGTCAAAGACCAAGAGACATCGAAGTTTCCACTATTTATTCAGGAGCGAGCGCTAGAAAAATGTCCGAGGCAGTCATAGATCAGGACCTCGGAATCATTATTCCGTTCCACGATCTACCACGAGAGACCATTGAGGGTCAGAATGGGTTGATCAAACACGTAATGCTGAATGATCGAAGAAGGGTCTTAACACTGGATACGGCAGGCGAGGTAACGATGTGGGACCTTTTAAAGGTAAGCACCTATTGGAACATTTCAGAGCTGTATTGATCAGTTGATAGTGTGTCCCAATACAATCCTTTGGCAAAAGACATCTGGAGGATGTTATGCCTGAAGTTAATACCATCGAGAGTGTTGCTAACTGGTGCGGTGTCGACACGAGAACTGGAAGGCTGGCTTGCATACTTGAAGAGAATTATTGTTTTGATGCGGAGACCTATGCGGATGAGCTGGTGCTGGAAAATCCAAGTGATTTTAGGGATGATCAACGAAGTAAGTTCTTCCGTCCAAATTGTGCACAACCCGTGTGTTGATCTTTACGTATTTTGTCTTCTCCACGGAGTGCTGACTTGCTCGTAGTCAATCTCGGTAAATGGATTCTGCGGTTCTTATTTGCAAGATTGATTGATGAAGAATACGCCCGGGATGCAAAGTTTCGCCATGATCTCGTTGCCAGTACTTCAAAACCGAATAGCCTGCAAAGAGACAACGCTCCGTCGTCCATTCAACTACCTGTCATCACGACCCAAGATTCTCAAGTTCTCATGAGTGCTGATGATACCCTTATTACTCCAAGACCGACAAATGGCATGATCAAGCCTGCCATGACGCCTGGACTTACTATTGGAACAGCAACACCTGCTCTTAATGGCGTCACGAATAGCAACCGGCCTCCTACTGCTGAGGACGGTACTGCGTTAGAGAAGCGTATATCACAGTTAAGTCAGTCTAGAACCTCTATGGACAGGTCCAGCGACTATTTCACATCGAACAATCAGCCAAAGGGCCCTTCGGACGCTCAGCCAAAGACCCCTGGACCGCCTGGAGAGCCCTCTTCAGATACAGGGACTCAGTCTCCTGTCGATGGGGACAAGGAAGAAAAGTCCAAGGAAGGTGGTTCGTTATTTGGGAAAGGCTTCCGAATGAAATTTCCGAAGAAGCTGGGACGGACGTCCACGGACGTAAAGCCGGCCGTGGTCGATGAGAAGTCGGAGGAATCTGACAAGTCGGAGGAGAAGGAGGACAAGACCATACAAGACAGCTTTTATGGATGCATACAGAAGATCAGATATGAGTACGAGGAACGAATTCAAAACGATCCTTCGCAGCACCTCTCATCCGGCATTACTCCGAGTCCTCTGAGTGAAACGCCCATCCTCCGACCACCGCCATTTACAACGGTCATAATCCAAGATGAGCGTCCAGATTCGGGGGGCGTTGCAGATTTGTACAGAGGGACGGTAAGCTCTGTAGGCCAAGATGCGGATTTGATTGAGAAGGTTGCCCCGACTTGGCTTGGTGATCTTTTACTGAAGGTGTTTAAAGTACATTTTCCTCGCCATTGAGCGTTGGCTGACCATACCAGAATCAAATGCCTCCTAAAGAGATTCCGAAAGTCTCTTTTGTACTCCTACCCTTCCAGGATCTCTTGCCGAGCATTGCAAGTCCTGATGGGTAAGCTTGGTTGGCAGCTTGGAAGTTCCGAGTCGAGTATGCTGACCTGGATGCAGAAATTCACGACTCAATGCAAATCGTATGCTTCGAGCGAAAAAGATCCTTGCATATGTTGCTGAACGCATTGAGACTCTACCCGAACAGCCAGATCCTTACGCACTAAAACCGGAGGATTATCTTGAACTCTATTGTCAAAACCAAGTACGTCCTTCCCTCTTCGTGTACTAAGCCTCTCGTAGGGATCTAACAGGATCTTTATAGTTGGTCGCACATAATACTACGCTCGCGACGCTTCGAGCTCATATATGGAAGACTGGCGGAGATGTTGTATTATACTATAAGTCGAACGGACGAAGACCCGAACTTGAAAAAGACTATGCAAAGAAGATAGCCAGGCATGCTGCTGAAGAACCTTCCGCTAAAACCGGGCCAGTTATGCCTATATAATTGGATATACATGCTATGTAGAACTCGTGTGTGTAATATACCACTGCTATAGATAATCTTTCCATCTAATATACTTACTAGAGTCTGTATACTTGGACTCTGACACCAAAGGCTAGTAATTCGGGGCAAGACTGAATTCTCGTTAACTCGCCCCTATCATTGTCACCTAACCTCAGCCATCATATTATAAGCCCACTGATAACTCCCCAAAAACACCGCTCCCCCAACACTAATCCACACCGTCCTAGGGCCTTTGGGGAGTTATCAGTGGGCTTATAATATGAT
>NAPT01000432.1:0-25804 GCA_002927785.1 Cladonia uncialis
GGGAGATAGGTGGGGAGGGGGTTTTTGCTGGTGGATTTGGGTTTGGGTTGAGGTTGGTCTTGAGAGTGGGAGGTGCTGGTGTCTACCTGGGCGTCTTTGGAGAGCGGGTTGGTGGAGAGTGGCTTTTCTTTTGGCTGCTTGTGCTTGCTTGAGGCTTTGGCTTGGGATTTTAAAAGCTGGTCACGTTCTCTGCGCTTGGCTTTGCGGTCGGCTTCTTGCCTATGCTTTGTTGGATTATCTGGTGTTGTATAGCTTGGTAATGAGCCTTACCTTGCAGCGACCTTAGCGGCTTCGAGAACAGCAGTACGTGCATTGTTGAAGCCAGCTGATGCCGTGACTGTCTCTGGTGCTTCATCCTCGCTATTATTATCGGCCTCTGACATAGTCTCACTTGCAACATCTTTAACCTTCTCTTCCAGGGGAGATGGCTCCGGAATATCTACATTTTCAATGCCGAATTTTTGGTGCGTAGCTTGCACAACCTTCTGGGGGCGGGCTTCAGCATCACCTGGTTTGGAGACTCTGTCTCCCGAATGCTCGCCCAATGTCAACGATTGCTCTGCTAGTCCCCTCGGAGCACTCTTTGGTAATGTCTCCCTCATCTGTTTGCTATGTGGAGTCGGAGCAATCGGTGCAGCTTCCTTCGATACGGAAGACCCTACGGGTTGTGGATTTGTCTCCTGCAGATTTCTGAAAAGTTCTCAGTTTTTTTATTCGGCACCCTAAAGAGCTGTTTATTCTGCTCCCGCTATCCTTTCACGACTAATTCACTGTCATGGAAAATATAGTATTCTTAGTTATTAACGTTATAATTTGAGTATCTTCATCTGCGGATGTATTGCTAGGTTTGGTTGCTCCGAGCGCTCTAGGCGAGCTCTAAGCGGCGACTAGATATTTGCCCCCAAGAACCTTTCGGGGTACCTTAGGGTGTGCCTTATGTTCATAAGTTATTAGCATTGATGAGGTAAGCTTTAGGCTTCTTCCGTTACCGCTGGTCCCTAGAACATTCAAAAAATTGCTTAGGCCGGGGTGCAACAGTAGTGTCCGAAACAGGTTTCAGGCCTGAACACCTCGTCGGCGGACCCTTTTCTATCAAGTTCATATTTCATTTACAAGAGGAGAGAAATGTATTCATAATTCTAACACCTTCATACTCCATTTAGAACAAGGAGAAATGTGCGTTGCTTTACAAGTAAGTAGGGATATTTTCTTCATTCAGCTGGCCATGGATAACCAGGCATGGGGACTTTCTTCTCTGCGAAGCCCAGCGCTGAGCCTACAGCAATCGCCAACCTGTCCAGCCTAGACCATGTCACGAAACCCAAAATCGCATTCCGGATTCTAATGCCCCACAGCGTCTGCGGATTGAGTATCTGCATCACGTTATCCGTGCCCTGCTGCTGCTTTACAAACGGTACCATGATGTCTCCATACCGCTCCAAGGCCGTTTTGACATCGCCAGAAGAATTCAACAGCTCTCCAGCAAGTACATAGCCGCCAATAATTGCGAGGCTGGTGCCCATGCCGGGTGTCGCGTAGCCGGCATCACCAAGCAGAACCACTCGGCCATCGTATATTTTGGGTGATCTGATCTGCCCGAACAGAGAGCAGTAGAAGTCGTCGCTTTCGCGCATGCTTCGCAGCACCTCTGGTGCTAACCAACCTACGTCGCGGAACATCTCCTCCATCAGCTTCATGTAGCTTTCGTTGCCTTCTCGAAGAGCTTTATTGAGTCTCTCCTTCGTCTCAATATCTCCACTCGTGGTCACATTCAGGAGACCGCCTCTCGTACGGCCAGCAGGATCGGGATCGGGGCGCAGGAAGATAACACGTCCACCCGTCGCGTTGTACCCTTTTGACAGGCGGCTGCCCTGCAGCAGGTCGCTCTTGATAGTGAAATATGCTACATGAACGCCCTCGTCATATATCTGCTCCTGCGGTTTGGTGTTTAGCATCATGCCGCGAATCTTGGAGCCAAGGCCATCTGCAGCCACAAGAAGGTCATACGTCTTCACTTCCTTGCTCTTTGCGAATGTGACTACCACTCCATCGTCGCGCTGCTCAAAGTGGTCGACATACTCGTCAAAGATGAGTTTCACCCGCTTTATGATTGGGTCTAGGAAGATCTTCGCAAGCGCCCCACGGAAGATCTCGTACTCGGATGTGAGGCTCTGAATGTCTGACCTGCCGGTCGCTCTGAGTGTTGCCACAGGCCTGCCGTTTTCTCCGACGATCTGCATTCCCTCTTCCTTTGTGGATTGATTGCGGATCTCCTGTTCCACGCCCATCCATTTAATGATGTCCACGGCTGAGCTGCGTATGTCGACGCTGGCACCGGTCAAGCGGAGGGAAGGATCGCGCTCAACTATAGTGATATTGGCGTTGGGATAAGCACGGACCAGCCAGAATGCGAAGACATTACCCGCGATGCCGGCACCAGAGATGAGGATGTTGAGGTCCGACATTGGCGGCGATAGTCACATGGCCTTGAAGCACTTGTTCCCCGCCGTTCTAACGCGCCTTCGCGACACAATTGCGGCAGCGGACTTTGCCGTAGAATTTATATTATGACGCTATGACTTGAAGACGGAGCGGTGAAACTTATGTTTTCCGCCGTAATATTTACTACTCTTCTTATTCTCTCAGAGCGAGTATTCCGTCCTGCTTCGCGTGTTCCTGCTCACCAGGGACCGTGGCTTTGGACCGCGTGCTTCTGTTATCCTCTTCGTAGACTCTTTTAGCTGTACCACGACTTCTATCGTCCACTGTGTAGCCTCGAAACTTTGCTTAAAGACCACTTTAGTCTGTTCCTGAGCCTCGGCCTTGTCGAGCGAGTAATGGGCTCGAATGATAGTGCACAATAAGAACTTGACATACGTTGTAGACACCTGAGTTTAAGACTTTGAAAATCACGCAGGCAACCTTCTTAACTAGAATAGCTCACCTATCAACCGTCCCCATAAGGCTGCTGCCTAGAAAGAGTCTTACTATCGAATCACTATTTGATAGTGGTCCACGTGCCAACAGTCTTCTACGTCAAGACTGGGCATGCGGACCGCTATTTGACGATAATTCGATAATCAAGAGACTCTGGAGCTGGTAATTCCAACTTGAAAGGACATATCAGTAAAGTCACTTTCTAGGGGCGTAAGGAGGTCACGCAAGGTAACCTTATCCCTTAGGCGATCCGCTCTTAGGGCCTTTCTAAGGGGTGTGGTATCAACCCTATAGGGCTATACGGTTGAGGGCTGAACGGTTGGTAGGTGAACACTACTTCTCTTCTGGCCGGTGTAATAAGACGCTCTTCGAGAGCATTTGTAAAAGTTTGAGGTTGTAGGACTACGCAGACATTGGTGAAGAAGGAAAGAGGGTGACGGGGCTTATACCCGCTCACGGGCAGATCCTAGTGACGTAGTTCCTGCTGGCCCATTAAAGCGGCTGCCCCTGGTGCAGCCGCGATTGTGTTGGAGCAGATCGCCTCGGCAAAGGTTCCGCTCTGGAACTTAGGAATGTCACTTCATTTAAAGGCTAGTTATATCCCTTGCGAGGCTCCCACTTGAAAGCATTGTTCTACACCGTCCCCAGTCTCCAAGGATGGCTCTTCCCCTCCCTATACCTCGCCTTCACCTCTCCGAGATAGATGATCAACCCTGGTTTCCTGCCCCTCTCCGCGCCTCGGTGCAAGCTTGCCTAACCCTCCTCTGGAGAGTGAAATTCCCCTGGATTCAGTCCGTATCTCCTAGTGCTCTCGTCGCAAAAACGCTCCATGATGTCCTAGGCTCTAGACTCAAAGAATACACATTCGTGGACTTTTGCTCCGGCGCTGGCGGGCCCACGCCGTACATAGAGAGGGAGGTGAACAAGGCGTATAAGCAGGCACAGGAGGAGGAGAAGTTGAGGAATGGGCAATTGGGTAGTAACGGGCATGTGAATGGCTATGTTGGGAGAGACAAAGGAGTTGATTTCGTTATGACGGATATTCATCCACATCTTCCAGCTTGGTCTCATGCTTCGCAACGCAGTAAGAATCTGCATTATGTCGCTTCCTCTGTAGATGCTACCAATGCGCCCGAGGACCTGCTCAAACTTGCTGGAACATCTTCTAGGAATCAGGGAAAGGTGTTCCGACTTTTCAGCCTCGCATTCCACCATTTCTCTGATCCGCTCGCTGTACGCATCCTACAGAATACCCTTTCAACATCTGACGGTTTCGCGATACTCGAGCTTCAAGGTCGAGACCTCGGAAGCCTTTTCCTTATCCTCATGATGGGCCCACCACTAATACTAGGCAGCTGGCTCTGGTTTTGGGGTCAATGGGCTCATCTGTTCTGGACGTATATCATCCCCGTTGTTCCCTTTGTCGTCGTCTACGATGGTATCATCAGCTGTTTGAGAACGAGGAGGGATGGGGAAATAATGACCTTGTTAAGGGAGGCTGCAAAAGCTGAGGGAAGAAGCCTAGATGGGTGGAGATTCGAGACAGGGAGGGCGGTGCACACGTGGCCAATGGGGACAATGCAGTACTTCATTGGAATTAAAGAAGGGGAGAGCAAGAAGTCTAATTAAGGCAGGCCTTGAGAGGATAGTGAGTTGCGTCACGGTTGTATATATGACACTATGTTGCCTCTGTAAACATCTATCTTGTCACCATGACTATCTATCAATTCCTGCCTCTTTGCGTGGACAGGACACAATGTGTGAATACTCACACACAACTGATGACACAATTCAAGTGACAGAACAGTCATAAGGGAATTACAGATGTCTAGGCGTCATGAATGGACCTTTAAGCCCGGATTCAGAATTGGACGAATAAGTTGAGGAATGTCAGGTTCAGTCTTGGAGCTCCGGAGATAGGGCTGTGAAATATTGCTTGGCATTCGAAGATGTTTGCAGATACCTCGAAACAATCCCCAAGCCACCACTTTCCTGTGGAGTATTCCCCACATAAGCCATGGGCGAAACTGGAGATACCGAAAATACAGGCTACACACTTGGCGATAGCGATTCGATCCGATTGCGGAATACGTGGAAATGGTTGACTGGTGGCTTGACCGAAGAAGGAAGACGGCAATACAGAAGAGACCGTGATCTTCGTTATGCACAAGAGGATTGCCGAAGATGTCAAAAGGAGAGAGATTATCTACTACAATACAGTATTGAGACCTGCTCTTTGGGCATGGCGTAGCTAACGTGTCGAAGGTCCTATAATACGATTCCTAAACCAGAAGATCACAGCGCTTGGAGGCGACTTGCACTCTGAGAATATAAGATGTCGTACATGTCTAGATGACACAGGAGGAGGCTTTGACCCGGAGTACGGGATCCTGCTGTGTGCGAACCGACCTGTACCACTGGAGGATACGCTCGCACACGGTAAGGTCTATCCATGCTTGCGCAAATAGCCTACTAAGGTCGAGTAGAGATGGTCCATGCCTACGATTTCCTCCGCTTCAAGGCTGACTTCGAGAATATAAACCTACGGCATGCGGCCTGTACTGAGATCCGAGCATCATCCTTAAGTGGCGAGTGTAGGTTCTGGCGGGAATTCTGGCATAGGGGCCAGTGGAAGGTTCTGAACCAGCACCAGGAATGTGTTAGACGCCGGGCGACACTTTCTGTCTCAATGAGGCCAAATTGCAAAGATGATGTTGAGGCGGCGAAGATAGTGAACGAGGTCTGGGACAGCTGTTTCGCAGATACCAGACCCTTTGATGAGATTTACAAGTGAGGGGTCGATACTCCTCTCCTGTACCGCGCTCTCGAATCGTTATAGGTTGCATATCAGCACGGTGTTTGGCGGCAATACCCATCAGTCGTATGAACTGACAGTGTTCGATTGTCCATGGCTCACAGTGTCTGATTTTTGGAGAACTGAAGTGCCGTCCCAGATCGTCTATGTAATATCACAGCCATATAGACACAGAACCGGTTTCCTTCGTCCGCTTTTACGCTGTAGTTAAGCAGACTTACGATCCAAAATCATTGCTACGAATTTGCAGGCGGTCTGCCGCGCTGCAAGATACCATGGATAGGCGATGCCATGATATGTGAAGATATCGTCCAATGCGACCGACATGGGATGAGGTTTGAATGGCAGATGACGTAAGCCAGCATCCAAAAGCTCGTCTTCGGCGGATCACCGTTGATCACGTCAATTGACATACGAGAAGGTTTTGCATTGCTGGAGTATTGAAGAACCTTGCCTGAGAAACATAATCATCGCCGGCCTTGCGACCGTTCCGGTCTATTACTGCTCATCAATTCCGACTTCCCTCACTGCACCCAGTCTCCCGTTTCTCTCCAAAATTGTCCTTGGCAAGACTCATCTTGAGGCTACAACATCAAGACAAAGACGTGACGCCCGGCCGGATAGCTTCCAACTTCTGCTTCAATTCCGTCCACACCCGATCCTGCAGCTCAGCCCCCGCATTGCCTTTGGTGAGTCCCGCCGTTGGTGTGATCTTGCAATCCGGCACGTACTGGCCGTGGGATTCAGGTCCGGCGCTGGCGCCGTGTACAAGCGTGCGCGATCCAACTTCTGTCCTGCGGGCCAAGAGCTTTACGATAAAACGGACGGCGCGGTTGTCGTATTCGCGGTAGTGGAGTTCGCTTTGGCAGAAGCTAGAAAAAGGATTAGGGATTGAGGATTAGGAATTGATTGGTCGGCTACTACTCCGCCGGGAACAAGGGGACTTACCCAGGAGCCACACAGTTTACGATGACACCACTAGAACTAACAGGGAACAGGGCGGCGATTTGCTTGACGACGAAGGTCGCCAGCAGCTTCGAGACGTTGTAGCGGTCGAACATCTTGGCCTTACTTTCGTCGTTGAGGGTCGCGAAAAGTTGGCCGGCCGGCGCTTCTCTTTCCTTGAACTTGGCGACCTCGTAAAGCTCCGAGCCGGTCACGGTGAAGTGGGTTTGCGTCTTGTAATTGTCGGCCGTTTCGCGGAGCTTAGGGTAAAGGAGGAAGGCGAGCAGGGACATTGAGATAACGTTGGTGGTGATGGTCTCCTCATTATCTTCTGTCACTCGGAACTTCAACGTTGCTATGCCCGCGTTGGCGAGGAGCACGTCAACGCGTGGTAGCTCAGTTTTGACCCTGTCGGAAAATGCTTGGACAGAAGCGTACGAGCTCATGTCGAGGTGCCACACCTGAAGGCTGTCGGATGAGCACGAAGTCGTCGCTTGAATATCTTTTGCCGCGGCCTGTCCTTTTTCGACATTCCGACAAGCAAGAATGACGGACGACGCTCCCAGGCGGACCATCCAGCGGCATGCCTCAAGACCCAGACCTGAACTGGCACCCGTGACGATGACCGTTTGGCCTTTGAAAGTTACCTTAGGGACGGGCGGTTCGTGGATGAATTGACGGTAGATGAAGGCTGCGAAGAAAGACATGTTGGGCAGCGCAGCTTTCCAGCACAGAAGATCTGTTCCTCGCTTTTAAGTTTGGCTAGGATTTGCTTATCTACCTAGAGGGTAGCAAGAGCAAAGAAGTAGAAGGAGAGCAGATAGGCATCGGCAGCTACGATAATTTGGTACTATCGGTGTAGTATTAAATAGGAGGGCAGGGGCCCGCAGATATTGACGAGGAAAATCGGTCTGACGTGTCCCATTATTCAATACTACATCGATAGTAAGACATCTTATTGTGTATGAGGAGCTCCCGAAATGTACGGGTCTTCGAAAAGCATGCCGCATTTTATCAAGCGCTGCATCAAGCCCCTTGCCACAGCCAATGGGCCTGAAATGTACTCACTAGCTCCTCTCCCAAATTGAAGGATTTGGAGGTGTTGTGGACCCGCATTAGTCGAGATCGCAAACTTATATCTATGAGTGAGTCAAGCTTGTCGTCGAAAAGCATGCCGTATGTGGAATAGTGTGCTTCATCAAGCCTCTGTCACAGCCAATAGGACTCTCACGGATATCAGTCAGCTTAGGCCCCCAGCGGACTACCTGACGGGCCGTAAGCCTCGTGCAAAACATCCCCCGTAAGAGAATGCAGCATAAGTCATGCATATAGAGGGGTTGTCAAAGTTGGATTTAACACTTATTAAGGTCCTTTAAAGCAGTATATACCTTTTATTACACACTTAATAAGTATAAAAAAGTTATAATCAAGGGTTAGAATCCTCTAGAGCTATAATTTCTAGGGGTATTATTAGGAATAATCCTTAGGTGTAAGCTCTCTATACATAACTTATGCTGCATTCTCTTATAAACATTTCTCAGAGGCTTTTCCTACAACAATAAATTGAGGACCTTATCATGGTGTTCCGCGGGAAACCATCGAAGGCCTGCGAAAGATGCAGAGCTCGGAGATTGAAAGTGAGTACGAAGACTGGCAGTCGTCCCTCTTTGGAGTTGATATTTACCTATTGGACGTAGTGCGATCTTCACAGTGATGCTTGCGGCCAATGTGTCAGAGCTGCTACGTCTTGCTCAGGATACAGGGATACGCAGCAGCTTCGCATTCGAATTGAAAACCAGTCTGTTGTAAGGAAAGCGTTGCAACAATCATCTCGCTGCGAGCCACGGTCTCTTTCGCTGTCAATAGACTTGCAAGCTCGAGATGCATTCTTCGCCTCTTACATTACCACGAAATGTTGGGACTTCCTCAAACCATATTATCACCCGACGGACTCCCCAGAACACCTGACAAAGGCGATTGAGGCCGTCAGCTTGGCGTATCTCTGGCACCAAGTCTACTCTGATGCTGCGCTAGCTACTGCTAGGGGAAAATATATATCAGCGTTACGCATGACTAACAAAATTCTGAAATCTTCTAATGAGCAAACTAAGAATACTACCTTGATGGCGTCGCTTCTTCTCGACCTCTTCGAAAAGATCACGGACACGGAAACCCGAAATAATTCATGGACAAGTCATGTCAATGGAGCGCTTGCTATCGTCAGACTTCGAGGCCTCGACCAATTCCGAGACGATTCAGATTTTAACATCCTGGTGCGTCTATATACACACTACATTGTTAGCTGTGTCGCTAGCGACTCCCCAGTACCTGATAACTTGAACGCAATCGAAGCTTATATCGGAAAACGCCTAAGCGTTAAAGGTCCCCTGTTGCGATTATCGAATCTGATGGTTCAATACGCGAATCTGCGCGGTGAAGTCCGAAAAGGTATGCTGTCTGACGACGAATGCATCGAATTGTCTATGGAGCTTGACGGACAAATACAAGCCTTAGACCGCAAACTGCCAGTATATTGGCAATACTCGACTATATCTCTTAACCAGAAATCGGAAAGGGCCTTCGATCTTCACTTTCACTACTACTCAAACTCCAGGATATGTCAAGCACGGAATGTTTTCCGAATTATGAGGATCCTCCTGAATGAATCTCTGATTCAACATGTTTTAGTGTCACCTACAAGCCACAGAGATCTGGCATTGACAGAAGTCGCATATGATACTCTTCGGACATTGGCGACCGAGATATGCGCGGGTGTGCCGCAATATATGGATTGCGATGGAGCAGCTCGACATAGACTACCTGCATCAGAGAAGTCGGACTTTGGCCTGGATCACATCCTGCCTCGCGGCCATTCCCATACGCCTAATCACCAATTAGACTGCTACACACTCATCTTCCCACTCTATGTCGCGGCAAGATCAGAGGCCGTTCCAGACATGAGACCCTGGGTCATCAAGAATTTACATTATATGAGCAGTCACTTCCACGTTCGCAATGCTGAACTCGTCGCGCGAATCCTGGAGCGGGAAACAGACGTTAACCCTTGGAAAGTATATGCCATGCTTGGAAGCTACGCATTCGCCTGATAGTTGGGGAATACCCCATTTTATGTGTCGCCCAGGCGTATAAGGAACTTGGTATTTACGGCCTCTCATCACCATCAATCTACTTTAATCACAGTAAACGTTTCCTAGCATTAGTTCGTCCACGTGCATTATCAGAAGATATCGTGGGTTCTCATTATTGAGGTATGTGTAAAATCAGTAGTACTTGCTTGATTCCAGGCGAAAAGCAACGGTACTTGAAGGTATATTTTATAGGAGCTTGTTCCTTAAGTACTTACATGCCAAATATTGTATCTAGAAATGGCCATTAAGTACGACGGCAACTGGTGGCGGCGGTGGTGGTGGTAGCCCATCGAGCATAGGATTTCGCGCTTCTTCGTACGCGCTGCCAAATCCAAGGTCTTGGCGACTTCGCCGCTCAGACCCACAGGCGGAAAACATCTATGTCTTAGGCAGAGGCCTGCCCTAAAATTCAAAGCTGCCACCAACCTCCTAGGGGCATTCCGCGCAAGTTTAGGGCTTAGCTTCTAAGGCCATGTTTCTGTCTTCTTGGCTGACCCACAACCGAGTTCTGATAACGCTCAGGTGGGGTTCAACTTCTCGTTGTTGACCAAACTTGTTCAAATTTACCTTAGCAAGCCTATGTAGAGGAATTAAGAAGACCCCGATGTGTAAAGACATCAATTATTACCTCTCGATTCTCCGTGCGAAGACAGGTATTTCGGCACAATGACCACCCCGGCCAAAAGCCTCACCACCCTCCTCCAACGGACAACAATTACCGACCATGAAGAGATTCTCCGCGCTTGTACAACCTCCTTGAAAGCCTCCAAAAATGATACTGAGACGCAATGCATCAAATTCGTTGCCCTCCTAAAGCTGGACCGCTACGATGATGCCCTGCGGGTGCTCGAAGACTGTGGTGACGGACTGAAACAGAGGGTTGTGGTGGAAAGAGCATATGCTTTATATAAAGTTGGGGAACTCGTAGAGGCGAGGAATATTGCGAAACGCATTACGAATGACAGGGGAGCAAGGCATGTGGAGGCTCAGGCTGTGTGTATCCTTCCTTCTGGGTTCTGCGGCGGAGGGCATGGGATGTCGAAATAGGCTTACGAGATGTCTTGATGGTAGTCATATAGGTCTGAGGACTTCGCGAACGCGGCCAAACTCTACCGGGAGTTGGCCGGGAGCCAGGCTGCAGTAGAAGGCGAAGAGAATGATCTTAGGATTAACAGTGGGGCAACGGATGCACAACTGGAATGGACAAGGCAAGGGGCTCTGGTCCGGAGGAAGAAGCCGGGGAGAGAGGACCTGGAGGCTTTCGAAACGGCGTACAATGCGGCGTGTGGGTCGATTGCAAGGGGGGAGCTGGGGCAGGGAGAGGTGTTGTTGACGAGATCGAAAGGTTGGTGTAGGCTGCCTAGGCTTGTTGCATTGCTGATACGTGCTTGTAGATCTTTGCAATGCTCTTGATGAGCTTACAGAACAGGAGAAGACTGCGGAGCTCTTGCCAATTAGTGTGCAGCAGCTGTATTTGCTCAGCAAACTAGGAAAGACTGAGGAGACTGATAAGCTCGCTTCAGACATATCACTCCAAGAGTATGGCGATTCAAACTATCTCTGAAATCAATAGCTTACACGTGATTAGGATTCCAGACCTCTCGACACGGCAAATAGCTCAGAATAATAAGCTGGCTGCCACGCCAACTCTTTCAAACCCGTATCTTTCACACAGACTTTTCCACAGCACAGAGAAGCTGCCAAAGACAGACCATCTCTTTAGACTCCAGGCCGAAAGGATGCAACAGAATAGTTTAGCCCTCGACTTACTGGCCTCGAAATTCGACGGTGTCGTTAAGACGACCAGCGGTCTCCTTTCAGAAGCTTCGCCAACAACCTCAGCACACATCAATAACATTGCTGTCCTCAACGCCGCCGCTCATGCTCAAAGCCAACTTGCGAAAGCTGGGCTAAAAAAGATCTTACCTTTAATCGAAAAGCGACCGAAAGACATTGGCCTTGTCATGACAGTTATCCAGCTCTACGTCCTGACCAACAATCACGGCTCAGCACTTACGGTGCTCGAATCCCTCATCAAGCACATATCAGAGTCTACTAGTCTAAACGACCAGGATGTACTCTTTGCACCTGGCCTCGTGGCGCTTCAGGTTTCCCTTTACACCCAACAAGGTCGCAAATCGCAGGTCAAGGCGGTCCTTGCAAAAGCCGCTTCTTACTGGCGGCACAGGTCAAAAGCTCCTTCTTCTCTTCTTCAAGCCGCTGGCCTCTCACTCCTCGACTCTTCGAATATAGAAGACCAACTCATTGCTCGTGACATCTTTGACTCTCTTCACACCCAAGACCCAACCTCCAAATTCGAGACCGCTGGCTATGTTGCTGCCAATGCTCTGACCTTTCCTGAGAGGGCTGCGGCGGAAGCTGAGACTTTGACACCTGTAGCCCGTCTCATAGCCGGCATTGACGTCAATGCTCTCGAGAACGCTGGAGTGCCTTCTCTGCAATCTGCGACTATGGCCACTAGCCGTAAACGTCCACTGGATGAGAAGCCCAAACCTGCGAAAAAGCGTGTACGTAAGTCGAAGCTACCCAAAGACTATGACCCATCGAGGAAACCCGATCCAGAGCGATGGCTGCCGCTCAGGGATCGGTCGACATACAGGCCGAAGGGTAAGAAGGGGAGGCAAAAGGCAGCAGAGAAGACGCAGGGAGGTGCCAGCAGCGAGAAGGCTGCAGAAGCGAAGGGTGCTAGTGGGGATGGGGTCATCAAGGCTCCTGAAAAAGCAGGCGGGCAGGCGAAGGGGAAGAAAAAGAAGGGGAAGAAGTAGTTGTGTGATTTTGGTGGATACTATGTACAATCCACCGTGGGCCAATCACTACACCCGTATGAGTCTTCTTTAAGACCGTCATGATCATTTCCGTCCATTGATCAATGAAGCCATTTGGCATGATACGCCAAGCGACAGAATTTAAGGGTGCGTTTAGGGGCTGACACCTTAGAACAAACTCTCTTCCAAGCTAACTACTCAGACATTGATATCCACAATTCTCTAAAATATCTTGGACTAGGACTTTACTAGGAACATTACCTTGAATCGCTTATGCATATTTCGAACACGCCATAATTGTATCACCAAGTGGTATTGTACTTTCATCTTCGTAACTGGCCCGCTTTACCGTTTCGAGTTTACTTTGAGAAGATGGGCCGCCCCCAAATGGCGTGCCCAATAATGGGGTTGGGAATAAGCCTCAACAAAGTGGGGTTGGAAGCTGCGTTTCCAGAACCCTTCATTTTGTGATACTACATTCTGACTTCGAAGCCTCTCGAACCTGTGATCAAGCCATGGTCAGTCGGCACGGTCTCACCGAGCTCTACTCCCCCCCCGAAGGTACAAAAGTGACTGCACAGTATGTACTTCAGACCAAAGCTTTTATTACTTCGGTCGGCTCGAGTGGGCTAAGTCTACAGCAGTATCATTTTTGTTCATGGACTTTTTGGCCACCCCAAAAAGACATGGAGCTCGAAAAAGGCGCGATCCAGCTCTTCGAATCCATCTAGAAGTCCAGATGAAAGGCTGCAAGACACGGAGCAGATTGAAAATAATGGATTTCCAGGATCGACCTTCTGGCCCCAGAGTTTGCTGCCTAGGGTTATACCGGATGCAAAGATTTCCACTTGGGGATACGATGCAAACGTTGATGGCTTCCTTTCTTCAGCCTCACAAAACACTATACATCAGCATGCGCAAAACCTCCTCTCGGATTTAGCTGATTTATCCGGTACAGACGTTGAGGTGAGCAGTATGCTTTACCGTGCCTCTAGAGCCTGAGGCGCATGATACCCTCGTCCAGTCTTTTGGCCTCCGTCATTATCATTCAGGGTTGATCCCCACTCGCATACGATCACTCGAATATGACACTCGATTACTGGAAGCTAATATGTGACGATATAGAAAGGCATACAAATAATCTTCGTCGTACATAGTCTTGGTGGAATCATTGTTAAGGAAGTAAGTGGTTGTTCCAGGCATTTTAAACCCTCTATTGGTCCTGGCTCCTATCATTAGAAGTCAACTGGAATCCTTCTTCAGCAATCAAAACAACAGCATGCGAGATTGATTGTCCCTCTCGTTGTTATAGTCTGCAGACTACCATGCTCGCTTCTTTGTATGCAGCGCCCTGGCACCTGTTCTTAGTCTGTTTGAAGCTATAGTTGTCGAAATTACACCCCTCAATACTCTTCTCTATCTTGAGATCCGAAAGTTCCTCTGATTATCGATATCTTACGTATCAATTCTCTATTAGGCACTCAACCAGTCCTCTTCAATAGTTGGAACTAGGCTCAAAGAAATCGCCCCACTGGTCTTTGGAGTATGTTTTCTTGGAACTCCACATCGCGGCTCTAAGTCAGCTTCCCTTGGAAAGATGGCCTATAATCTTACAGTGATTGTCAGCAAGCGTCCTAATCTCAGGCTTTTACAAGGCCTCGAAAGGAACTCGGAGATCCTCGACAGAGTTGGTACTGCATTCACGCAGACGCTGCTCAAGCATGACATAGCTATCTATTCCTTCCGCGAGGAACACGAGACGAGGAGATATCTGATGTTCAACACAATAGTAAGTTTCGTATGGCTGTTGTAAATAATGTAGATTTTGTGCCATTAATCTCACTTACCATTGAATTCGACAGGTTGTTGAAGCAGATTCAGCCAAGATTGGGGATGGTAAAGAAGAGGTTGGCAGCATACCGGCTGACCATAGTAACATGACTAAATTCGAGAGTACCTCGGACGTCGGTTTCAGGCGCGTAAGCGCTCAATTGAGACGTTGGATCGAAACAATCAGATCTTTCGACAGTACGTAAAACAAACACTGTATAGTCTTCGATAATAGAAGCTTTACAAATCTTATGGTACACTGCTGATGCTCTCAGCTGCCATACCACTACAAGACCAAGAAGGTGTGTACTGCAACAGTGGGAGACAGAGACCATGGTTAACGCTGTTCTTTAGACTGTTTGACGAGTCTGAATGATACGATAACACAGGCTCGCATCGCCGAAGTCCATGACGCACATGAGAAGACCTTCCATTGGCTTTATGACCCGGCAGTCGTATCCTTTCCTAATTGGCTGAGTGAAACTAGTTCACCACAGCGACCAATATATTGGATTCAGGGCAAGCCTGGTTCAGGCAAATCGACCCTAATGAAATTCGCGATGCGCGATCCCAGGATGACCGAGCTTCTCGCTTCGGAAAATATGGAGCAGTGGTCTCTCGCAGCGTTTTTCTTTCATGATCGAGGACCCGAAAAGCAGAAGACGCTTAATGGAATGCTCCAGGAACTTCTGCGCTCGATTTTGCAACAGATACCCGCACTCTCGCGCTACATCCTTTCTTCTTATATAGAATTAGTCCGAGCACAAAGAACAAGATGTCCAAGCTGGGACTTCGGTAGCCTTAAATCTGCCTTGGTCTCGCTTTTCGAACAACGCCACGTCAAAATTCGAATACTTCTACTCCTAGATGCCCTAGATGAGCACCAAGGTGACAATGATCTTCTTGCTTCGCTTCTGAAAAGCCTGGTCGCCAAGTCTGACAATAAATGCATCAGGCTCAAGATGTGTCTAGCTAGTAGGTCGTGGACGGTGTTCCAACAGCACTTTGGAAACTGCCCGGGCTTTTCTATCCACGATCATACTAGGGACGATATCATGACCTATATCAGAGCAAGACTGGAGCCTTGTGAGCCGCAGGAAATGCATCAGTTAGGTCACAGTAGCATGACGCCATTGGCAAACCTTGTTGCTACGAGAGCCTCGGGTGTCTTCATTTGGGTCCGACTGGTTGTGGACATGCTTGCCAAAGGCCTTCAGGATGGCACACCTCACCGAACATTAGAAGAAAAAGTCAATACGATACCACGAGAGTTGAAGGATCTCTATGCCGACACGCTGCGTAGGATTGAACCGGAATATTCCTTGGAGGCATTCATCATGCTACAAACGACTCTGTGTAGCTTCAAACCACTCCCGCTAAAAGTCTTAATGGCCATTTCGGATCTTAATGTCGCGTACTGTGAAGGAAGTAGCACCTACAAGGCTGCGGAGACTCTTGCTAGCGGCGATGGTATGGAGCAGCCTACGAGCTCTCATAAGAGGCGACTCGTAAGCCGCAGTGGTGGACTTCTTGAGGTCCTCGAAAGAGACCAATCTGTACCTGACTCCGATGGCTTTGTTGTGCAATTCATCCATCAGACTGTCAAGGAATACGTGCAATCCGCATCTAAAAATCTTGGGCTGTTGCAAATCCCCCCTAAGATACTTCAAGAAAATGGCTACAACTTCCTCCTGAGGACGTGTGCAAGATGCCACAGCGAATTGGTGTCATGTATAAAGAAAGATGTATTCAAGTATGCCAGATGCGCTGCTAAGAAATGTAAAGAGGATAATGGAGCACATGACAGTGAATGCTCGAGACTTGTTTCGGTGATCGTCCATGATGTCTATGATTCAATGATATCAAGTTCGTCGGGGCCCATTAACTTAAAATGGTTCTTAGCAAAGCAAACAGGGAGTTTCTTCGCAGATCTTTTAAGTCAAGTCGAAGCTCAGGCAACGCACTGGCACTGGGAGTTAGCATTGACGAAATTGGCTGTCGTTATGAGTTTTCCGGACTTCCACGTCCATTATCCGGTCAATACCGTACTTGAGCATCGAAGACTTCTACACGTAGCTGTTGCGGCACCCCATCTCAACACTGGAATTCAGGATGCGGACCATGAGTACATGATAAGAGTTCTCGTAGGGTTAGGCTGTGACATTAACGCGTGCGATGGATGGATGCTTAAGCATATCAACACAGATCAGGTTACCCGTAAGAATATTGATATCACTGCTCTTAATCAAATATTGACCGATAGAGCTGGCTCTGAAGAAGTGCGGCTAAGCATTGTGAAGACCTTACTCAATTTAGGAGCCGACCCAAACTCCGTAATCTGGCTACCAGGAAGAACAACACCCTGTAATCCTCTGCAATACTGCGTACGTTACGAGAGCGCTGCGTTTGTCCGCTTGCTGCTACAATATAGGGCGAGATCGACGAACGAGATCATCAGAGACGGGTTCGAGCTCCTCCGATTTGCACGCATTAGGCAAGATGCAGACCTCATCCAAACCCTGCTTGACTTTGGCCTGGGGGACTTCAACGGGAAAGATACCTCCGATGATCTTACGTCTGTGAAAGAGGCTCTGACGATACAATCCCACGTCGTGGCAGCCCCATCAGGTGGTCTCTCAACGGCCCTTTTTAGGGATTCTTTCATCGAACGAGTTCGGCAGGGTACTGCGAACTCCTCTCGGGGAGTGGCTAATGATTCGTCTTACACAAATTTACAGTGACGGACCACGGAATCCTCTAGCTATCGGACCAGATAGAGACTTTTATGCGGCAATGGATTGTCAACTCAATCTTGCAGTTACAGGGCCAATTACTCGCTTCAAGTTTCAACTACGTCTGTCGATAACCCTTAGGCGAGACTTCTATTCTGCCCGAAGAGATGCAGGTTACTCGACCAGGGAAGAAAAGCATTATCACACTCTCTTTTAAACGGTATACATGACTTCGAGGAGTGAGATACTCCAATGGAGGAGGTTGCTGCGCACAGCCGGTTCCTTTGGTGTCTCACGGACTACCTTGTTACGAAATCACAACAACCAGAAGGACACAGAATCTCATTGCAAGTTGCTTTGTGGCACAGTTATTTGAATGGGGTACTCATCGAGAGGATCTGAGCAGGCGTCTAGGTTAATTAGGGGTCACAAGTTCTCGTAATGAGGCGATACGGGGCCATTGTACAAGAAGAGGCCGGGCTGACCCTGAGGAAGGACTTGGAAAAAGAAAATTGTCTCCGCAGAAGATGTTAACCCGCAAATAGTCACAGGGGAGGTTCGAGATGCAGGATACTTCCATATATTCAATGAAATCCCCATAATACCACCACTACACTATGACCAGCGCCATCCCAAAGACCGGACTGATATATAGCACAAACCCCTCGCAGAATACGTCACGACCATACTTCGATCTCGAGAGCAGAACGAGAATCTAGAATAGGACGAGATGCATGGAAAACAAATCAGGCTACAAGGTCTGCCAGGCCATCAAACCCTCCGCGAATTCCCCATCTATCACGCATGGACAAAGTGTGGTACTATGGAAATCATATGACACGGAATACTTAACATGCAGACTTTCAGACCACCTGTCTTGAAATGAGTTACTGTGCAGGAGTTCCTCTCTTGGCATTCCGTTTGTGTTTGTGTTCCACAGCTTTTTTGGGGGAAATGGCATATCATTTGAGAGCTCTTGGATCATTTAGGTGCGTGGTAGCAATATGTAGTGGTAGTGAGAAGGTAGTAGAGGTGATGGTGTGAGAGGGATTGAAATGAAATGTGAATTCTGGTGGTGTGGTAGTGTTTCAAAGCACTGGAGATAAAAATAGGCCGTACATGTGGCCAACGCGGCGTAAGGGAGTTTGGGGGCAGGTGAGGTGCTTCTCGGGTCAAAGCGTACAGTATATGATTATTTATGGATTATATGAAATTCTAGGATTGTTACATGCGCAGCGCTGATCTCTTTAGACTCGGGTGAATTCTGAATTATATTTTCTTGTGTAGATGGTTTGACAATTCTCCGAATGGAGGATGGTGAGACGCCAAAGATCGCTGGGACTGAGTATTCAGTTGCAGTCTCATAGAAACCTGATCTATTCTCAGATAATCGTGAAGAATTATCGATAGGTATGGGTGGAGTTCTACAAGGATTGAGCCACAATTTTAAATTTGATACCCGCAGCTTGCAGATGCGCGAAGCCAGAAATATCTTTTCAGACGCGAAGTCTTCCCAATTTCATATCTGCAAGTAAAAGGCATTTCCATCGTCCGATTCACTTGGACGACATATCTGGAAGACATCAAAGCGCAACAACATCAGACGTTCCCCGTGCGTCTGCTACGCGAAGCGGACATGCGATTTCCAATAACAAGTCATCAAGGTATGTTGCCTCTCGCTTTTCTTGCTCCTCAAGACTCCGGACAACACGAAATGTTTCTCCAAAGTGCGTTGTCGTTCATCTTCTGTGCGCTAGCTTCTGCTGCTAGTATTCCGAGCACCACTCCAACGCTTTCCCAGCCCCTAAATGCTACCCGAATGTGAGTTTGAAATCCTGGAGATAATCAATAGCTGACATCTCAGCCGTTGGGTCCTTCCGTATTCGCAGGTGACGCTGGATATCTGGACTTGGCCTCATGTAATTGGTACTGTGGGTCGAGTGCGGTACGTTCTGAATGACGTAGTCTTAAGTATTAGAAACTTAGAGTATTACCCGGTCGGGGTATTCGACAGTATGCAAGTAGGCGTCGTCCCCAACGAGACTTACTTTCTCGTCCTAAAAGTTCGGGCAGGGCAACCCTCACTCTCCCGAAGGTTTACATACGAAATGGCTGCACTGGTTGTAAGAGGCTTTCGACTGTGGCTTACCACTTACGCGGGTACCGAGGATTGGCCGTTAACATGGGTTGGCGCCGTACTTGATGGCAAGATTATTGGAAAACTGAGGTTCCACTTACCGCCAACTATCGCGACGTTCTCGACTCTGCCGATGAGTTCCGTAGACGCTCAATCTTCGGTAGTCGAGGCTGTATGAGGATATTAGTGACGGGGTCATTGGTGGCTACAGTACCAATGAAGTCCTGCACGATGTCGAATACCGTGCTCGAAGCCTCGTTTAGGTAGTTTAGAGCAACTTGACAGAGCTCTCTCCACCCCAGAAGATGTCTAGAGAGATACAATATTGTAGTAAACCCAGATTGTATTTGCGGTGAATGCTAGACAGAACCTCTGGGGGAAACAGGTTCAAAGTGTTTAGCCATTGGAATTTATTTTGTCGAGGAAAATTTGCAAGACAGACGTTGTATAAGGCATAGACCACGTCGCTTTATCCAAGGACACTGTATTGAATAGTCCTTGGTTCCACGTGGTCGGGAGTCAGAAAGGGTGTCGCACCAATCCTTTGTGTACTAGATCTTACGCTGTGCGCCAGTACGCTTCCTCCCGAAGGTTCAAGAGGGGGAAGGATGGAAGCTTATTAGATGTCCAGCGTGCTGTAGTCCTTAGATCCCCCACTATTAGATGTAGTAGTGGTGTCAGAGGAAGCAAATAGGTGGGAAGATCCTGAATTGATGACAGACTTGGAGGGAGGTGTTGGCATTTTCCACTAGTCGAGTCACCAAAGCCAAAAATAGACCGGAACTGTAGCCCACGCCGCGCCTATTTTTGCTCTCCGCCAACCCCCGCCATGCTCTAGCTGGTACGTACTACGTACTTTTACTTCTTTCTTACTGCTCACTCCCCACACTGCGGCTTTCCCACCGATCATCCTACTGTCCTTAGTAGGATTATGCTGGATGCCTAATATTGACCACGGCTATGTTGGCTAATTTGGGGCTGCTGACGCCCAATTTACATTGCCTAATGTGCCTCGGCGCCTTTACGGCGCTCATGGTAGGTACATAGATACAGTCAATCTATGCCGTTGTTGTCGTTCTCTCCAGTCTATTGCTCCTGTCTCTTTGTGTAATACCATTTCTTACCGTCTACTTCTTCAGCATCATGACAGTCCAGCTTTCGCATGCCATCGATCTGTTCTTACACAAAGATCGCGCCTCATTCTTTGATGATGATGCCATCGCAGCCGGCTCAATTGCATCGCTACACTCCAGACCTGCTCTAGCTGCTCCTTGCTTCCATTGGGACTTGCACACCACCTGCATGCCCATGCTTCCTGCTTTCCAGTATATATCTCGCAAGCTTGCCAAGCGGGGACTCTCCGTCCATCTCATAATATCTGATCATGATCCTTATGTCGTTCCAGTTTGGCAACTCCCAAAGGCTTCGCAGCTCATGCTTGCCAAAATTGCTCGCAAGGCGTGCTCCAAATTCAAGCTTAGTCCAAGCTTCCTAACAGCTCTCGCCTCAAACTCTACAAAGAAGGATCTACCCAGGATATTCAACGCTTACCGGCCAGACTCCTATATCGTTCGCAGATCCATCCTGCAAAACGACGTTATCTTCAACGGGGAAGGCCTCACTCTGCTCAGTATCGACCTCATCTACACCTTCAAGCAACTACTTCGCACTCTCTCAAAGAAAGACTGGCTACCATGTGCTCGCGATGTCTGCCTCTCGTCCTGCGTCCATCTACTGCACCGTATCAATCAGATTTACACAAATCCTAAAGCCTCGAAAGCCTACATGGTCCGCGTATACAAAGAAATAGAATTTCAATGCTCAGCGTATGAAGAAGTGTGTTCAGCACACAACGTCAACTTCTGCACCGCCAGCATCAAAGACGTCACAACACTGGAGCCTGACTACTCTGCCCTCGCCGATACAAGTCTGAATTGGGACTCCAGCTGCTCCCCTACAGCCGCAGAACTCCCTGACACGTCGCCACCGCCCGCCCATTCCTCCCAAGAAGACCTGATCTCTCCAATAGCCGCCCTCGACCTGAGCACACTCCAAACATGGGAATCAGCATCCTCGACTCACCTAGAACGCATCAGCCCCCTAACATATACCTACCCTTCCATTCCTAAACCATCCCCTCCTCCCCTCCCCACCAACCAAAGCGATAGGTCCGACCTTCTCTCACCTCTCTCAACCACTCTTCCCGATCCCGAGTGGCGGGCGACCGCAGTCCGGCGTCCTCTTAGCCCAAAAGCGACATGGCAATCCTATTCTGAGTCGGCTCTCTCACCAATCGATGACGCTAAGACGGGCGAGTGGGATTTTGACGAGGATACGAAAGAGCAATGGGACTTCGACGTCCATGACGAGGCACCAGAAGACGAAATAGAAGCTGCGCAATGGATTGATGCGTTCCCTGCCCCGCCGCAGATTCGGGAGATAAGACTGGAAGTGGAAAGACAAGTCGAACAGAGTTCACGACAGGAGGGGGAGGAGGACAAGTGGAAATCAATCGAGACTGAAGCCTGGAACCCCGACGAAGAAGCCACCCGAGACATCGTTGACTCCTGGATCTGCGACAACCCCGCACCACTGAAGACGATCGAGTCGCAAGGGTCAGAGGAAGTGGTGCAAGCTTCGCCGCTCGAGTATGTGAAAGCCTGGGTGGAGAGTTGGAGTTCGGAGCCACCGGCAACAGGCATAATTTGTGCGAGGTGTCATGATAAGTTTGCGGTGGAGAGGAGGGTCACTATTGCATAGGCTGGGTAGTATTGGGAAAGCGGGGTGTTTGTACATTTGGGAATGAAGGCGTTAGGGGTTGGAGAACCTGTTTGCGCGAATTGTGCAGATATCCTGTATTCTATATGCATATCGGAGGGAATGGGACGGGAAAATGTTCTGAATTTACTCTTATTTAAGCCAACGATATTTTTCATTCTCGAACTATCTATCCTACTCTTCATCTATCTTCTTGTCCTAATGCTCTCATCACTCCATCCGCTTTTAGACGCTCCCTTGCATCTGGTCCGTCTCCGCAATAGCTCGTCGCAGGTTTAAGCGTCCCAGGAGCATCCCTGCCCTTGCAGCTCTCATATCAGGAGCCTGTGCGAGTCCTATTGCGAATTTATGGCATAGATTATGGCCTCGAAAAAGCCCCGCCGTCTGTCGGCCGTAGTGTTGCTCCCAATGTTCATATCCCTCTGATAGCTTCATCTCTTTCATTCGATACCAATCTGTTTCGGCTGAACCTTAATGATTCCTGAAGTTCTTCTTCTGGTAAAACAGATCTGTCCTTGAGCTTCCCAAATTTATAATCTTCGGACAACCATCCCTATCCTTTTCCAGCCTCGTACACTCAAAGCAGTAAAACGCGTCCGAGATCCCCTTCAAACCCAAATATCAGCATACCTCCTTCGAGAAGTTTCTTGACTCGGAGCTTACCTCGCCACCACAAACCACGCACTTGTTCTGATAATTCCCGAAAGAGCATTCATCACAGATACGGACGAGAGTGGTGGGACGCACATAGCTGTCGCAGACGGGACATTTGCCGTCGCATTTGTCACAAAGACGACCGATTGCTATGCCGGGTTGTTTACGGCACATTACTAGATCGCTGGGCGCTGTTAGATCTGAAGTTCGTAGGGGACTGAAGACTGGGACACTTACGGATGGTGACGAGACATGATGCTGTGCCTAGTTAATGTAAGCTGGAGGCAGTAGGAGTATGTGGGTAGGGAGCTTTAAGGATGGGAAGAATGAGGGAGGACCATTTGAGTGTGAAGAAAGTGACATATTAATGCCAAGATTTGTCAGCCCTGTCAAACTATCAAAACTCGGCCTCGAACCCCCCAACTTCTCCAATCAACTACAGGACGGTGATGAAATTGGCTTGCTGATCGGCCATATTGACAAATGCAATCTTTATAAAGACAATTTTTGCTCAATGGCTGAAGCGCCACTGTAAGTTAGAAGGTGCTCGTGCTTTCCCTTCTGTTCTAACTTGGATTTCCAGAGCTTCGGCCGTCATAGTGCCAGACTCAACAGAGGATCACCACCCAAAATCACCCTCTACACTCAAACGTCGGCAATCATCATTCTTGGAAGACAAAGCCAAACGGCCTCGACTGAGTCATGACGCCAGCGACGGCAACGGAAGGAGAGACTCCGCAGCCTCACCACCAGATACCCCCGTAGATGCGCAATCGGAACGAAGACGGAGCGGACAGTTGGAGGAACGCAAACGGGGGCAAAGATTGTTTGGCGCTCTGCTCGGCACGTTATCCCAGAGCTCATCGTCGACAGCACAAAAGCGCCGCACGGACATTGAGAAGAAGCAGCAGGCCAAGCTAAAGCAGCAGGCGGAGGAACAGGACGAGAAAAAGAAGCAGAAACGGGAGGCTCTCATGGTGATAAGACGGAGAGAGCAGAAGAAGTATGATAAGCAGTCGGTTCGTCGCCAACCCGAGAAATTCGTACCTGTCGCGCAGAATACTGAATCCTCCTAGATGCATATACACCACTCGAACATGCTAGCTCAGGCGCACTTTCTACACACGAAGGCTGAACCAAAGCTTGTAAGCCCAAGCCTCGCATTTCCATCCATGCCAAATTACTGATCATGTCCACGTAGTACTACAAGCCATGGGAGCTTCTACCCAGTGAAGAGGAACGGATCAAGGCTCAAATTGAGGAGACGGAGGCCATCATCGAAAAGGAGAGAGAGCAGTGGGAAGCTGAAAATCCAGTCGACGAGCAGCAAATTCCTCCTGACAGTGATAGCAAGACAGAGCCCCCAGAGACGAAGGAGACTACTAATGGCCAGACGGATACGGTGGGTGATTCTACTAACAATGAAGGACAGCCACCCGGCCCTAAAGCGGAAGAAGATACTAACATGAACGGTACGACTTCTCCTGGAGGTGAGCAGAAGGCCACAGAGCCCGCAGAGGCAGAGCCTGCAGAAGCCGCAAAGGACCACGATGATGGAGGCGAGGTGGTTGAGGGCGAGGAAGATACGGTCATTTACTAATCATATTAGTCATGTTGCTGTAAGAGTGTTGCCATGAAAGTGTTGCCATGAAAGTGTTGCCATACAACGACTGGGACATGCAAAGACTCGCCACGCTGTCTTAGTATAATACCCCAACATCTGGCTGGTCATTGAGGTCCTGCAGTATGCATTAAAAGGGCTATACTTCTGTTCAAAGTCCTTGGACTTCCTCTTCACAACATGCACCGTCGATTTTTACTTGGTCAAAAGAAAAGCCTCGTTCCGTCTATTACTGATCCTACCTCGGCTGAGAGCGGGGTCGGATTTTCCCGCGTTTCTGGGGTATTGATATCTGTGTTTAATATCGATACCTCCCAGCATCTGCCTTCGTGACTTTCTTTCTACAAATCACTATCGATACAATTTACATCATCGCTGTCCTTGTCAAACCTTTTCTCGTACAGAACAATGGCGTTGGACTGCATCAACCCCCTTAACGACCCCAGAGTCAAACACTGCTATGCCAATCTTAATGGCATCCAGTACCGTATGTGGCTCCTATCTCTGCATCACTCTCACCGTGTGATTGAGACTTTGTACTAGATTATCTCCTCGCTGAACCACCAGGAGGCTTTCGGGGAACCATTTTTCTTGTACATCTCCCATACACTTTCCTACTATAACCTATTGCTAAATTGGCCCAAAGATCCATGGGTGGCCTGATCTCTCAATGGGTAATTCATGACCCTCCTATGTTTTCACCTCCACTTACACCGTACTCTCTCCTTATTTTCTTCAAATTCCCAAGAAATTTCACCAACAAACCTGTTTCAACTCGCCCACTTGTCTCAATCTGACCAACCCCTCCTACACCAGGATGGCGCAATCAAATCCCCTTCCTCCTCTCCCTCTCCTACCGCATAGTCTGCCCCGATATCATCGGTTTCGGCCGCACCGCCGCTCCGCCCGTCTCCCCTCCATCCTCCAACCCCACCACCAACATCGAATACTACAGCTTTAAGCGCGCCGCTTCTGATATCGCCGAGCTAGCTCGCCAATTAAATTGCCCCAAGATTATATTGGGTGGCCATGATTGGGTGCGTAGTCTCAATCCAATCCAGTCCATCTCCCTGAACCCCCTGTTTCTTTCTTTCTTTGAGCGTTTAGTGACAGCGAATTGAAGGGAGGAGCGATCGTGTACAGAGTATCCCTCTGGTATCCAGATCTTGTCAGCCACATTTTCAGTGTGTGTACGCCGTACAAAGCCCCTACCAGCACGTATGTTCCGCTGGAGAAAGTCGTCACGAATTTTCCAAATTGGGCTTACCAAGTCGTACTCGCTTCGGGTGTTGTTGAAGAACATATTAAGACGCCGGAAGAGATTAAGCGGTTCTTGAACGCGCTGTATGACGGGAGAGGGGAGAAAGGGGAAGTGGGGTTTAGTGTTACGGAGGGGCCGATTTGGGAGAATTTAGGGAAG
>NAPT01000433.1:0-25705 GCA_002927785.1 Cladonia uncialis
CCCCCCCAACCCCTCCAAATAACAACCCAAAGCTATCTCGCACGCCAGAACATCACAACAACACAAATCAGGTAAGAAAAGCGAGCAACCAAACAGCGTCATCAACTGAGGGCACCGAAGTCGTCGCAATCATCACGTAAGACAGCTCAGCTCGACGAGGCACGATCAAACATCTCACATCAAACAAAATCATACATACGAAACGCTGCATATGAACTTACGTACTGCTGACAGGGGCTGTCTACGATGTTGGGTACGTATACGACATCAGGAGAAGGATGATGATGTAGCGTCTCTCGTAAATACCGATCCTAAACAAATTAAAAGCAGTAAGCAGTTCGCATGGGAGCTCGGGTACGGATCCGAAACAAGTTTAAGGTAGATGAGTAAGCAAGCAATTGGGATGGGAGCTCGTAGAACGCGTAACGCATAAGGTAAGCGGGACCCCAACGGGTTGTTTCCGAGTCGGAATGAGGCTGTGCTGGGCTGGGGAGTTGAAACAGATTGATTGATTAGTGAGTCAGGCAGGTACAACATCGGAAGGTATGTTAAAACGTTGTATGTTGGACGCTAGATGACGGATCGTTAGTACCGAGGAACGAAATGCACAGATTGATGGTATGCAAGCTTGCTCCAGTTAATAGCCAGCCCATCCATTTTGATTATTTAATTATGATTATACACAAAGTGCCTGCCATGTTCTGTTTTTGACTGCCAGGTTGAAAAGGTACCCTTAAGCTATTTCTCTCACAAATCGTAAAGCCATCCCATCCAGATGTAGTTCCCTTAATAAGATAGCAACATAAGAAAAGATTATGTCAGGTTATGAGTCCCCAAATCTTCCATCCTAGCCAAATTCTCCATCCCCCATACCGGTTAGACTGGTCCAATATGTCCAATGAAAAGTAAAATGCCTCTCCTTATGTTTTTTTTGTGGGAGTGTCATCTACGACGGCACAGGTACCCAGACGAATTTCCCAACGCTGGGAACGCCGGCAGCGTTCATCGCAAAGAGAAGATAATAACCTGGGAGCATGATTCCGGGGTCGGTCGGGAGGGGCATGGTGTAGGTGTTTCCGTTATTCGAGCTGGGGAAGAGGGGAATGCGGCGCTGGTCCGTGTTGACAGTATGGGTGGTTGCAGCGATTCTGATGATGGACCATGCAGTGACGGGAACGTTGGTGGTAGCTGTCAGGGTGCCACTGACAGCAACTTGGCCCGGGGAATTGGTGATCACTGGGCGTGTGGCACGGCTGCCGTCGGCGTTGAAGAGGTATGGTGGGCTGTAGACCTGGGCATCGTAATGGTTGGTTGCGCAGGCACCGCATAGACCTCCTCCGCCGCTCAGGACTGTACCATCAGCCATGAGGATGGCGGTAGAATGGTAGTTGCGGGGAATGGCGTTGGCGGCAACTTTAACAAAATTGGTAGAGACTGGGTCCCAGATTTCAGGTTGGAGCTGGGAGGTGGCATCAGAGAAGGGCTGGCCGTAGATTTGGCCTCCAGTGATGAAAACCTTGCCTGTTGGCAAAACCACGGCGTTGGCGAAGATACGCTGGTACCACATGGGGTTGATGTTCTGGACGGCGACAATGCTGTTAGGTCCGTTGAGAGTGACGATATGGGCATTGGCAGTCGCGTTGGTACCTTGGTAGTTGGTAGCACCACCAACCACAAGAATTTTGCCTTGGGTAGCATCATACATAACCGCGTCACCGCACATAGCATCGTTGTCGTTGCCTCGGGTACCCGCAGTTGCTTGGCTCCCGGCACCGGCAGTGCCGTACCAGTTCATGGTTCGGCTGGGACCAGCTTGAAAGACATACCCGTTCTTCCAGCCGAAGAGCATAGCGTGGTTGTCAGCGCGGTAGACACCTTGAGCATCGTTGGTAAGCATGGGAGCAACGGGGGCGCCGCTGAGAGCAGTCCAGGTATTTGCAGTGGGGCTGTAAAGTTCTCCATTCTTTCCTCCAAGCCCACCAGCCCACGAACCACCAATCATGAAAATGTTGCCGGTTGAAAGAGTGGCCTGCGCCGCATACCCACGAGGAACGTGCATCTGTGCTGCAGCGACCCAGTCATCATAGGCAGGGCTGTAGATCGAGGTTTTATAATCACTGTTGCCACCTGTTGCAACGAAACGGCCAGTAGTATCGACGGAAAGACCTTCGCAAAACATGTCATGGTCCGTGTTGGTAATATTCCGTTGAGAAACAGTGCCGGTGGCAGGGAAGTAGGTAGCTGTGAGCGTGTTACCACCGGGGCTGCCGCCGAAAGTGCTTGCGGCATAGGAAGACCAGACTAGAACGTTACCACTGCTGTGGTCGAGACCCATGGAAACCGGCACGAGAGGGAAGTCGATGGTCGGACTCCACTCTCCTAAACCGTGCGCAGGTGCAGGCGTAGTTGTTTGGAAAATGTTGAAGCTTGCACAGCTTGTCCAGGGGCCACGGTTTCCAGCTTCAGTCTGGGCGGTGAATTTCACGTAGCGAGCAGTGGTAGCCTCGAAAATGGTGGTCTTGGTGAGTGTGGTGTCTGCGTAGGTACCCTGAGCGACTGGTGTACTATAAGTGACACCATCCGTGCTCAGCTGGATCATATGCTGGCCAACGTTGCCGTTGCTTTGCCCATCTTGACGGGGGATATATGCAATACTGTTGATGAGATAGTTTTGCTGCATATCAATTATAAGCGTGTGGGGTAGAGGAGCACCGTTTTGACCGAATTGAGTGTGCCAGAAGGTACTGGTGTTGCCATCGAGCACGTTTGAGGGGGGGTAGCCAGGTTGGTAGCTGTCAGCGGTAGCAGTCCACGCAGCTGGTGTGATGGCCGAAGACATGACTGCCTCGGCAGACCTTCCTTCTGGAATGGCATCGAGGGCTATACCGTCGAGGGTTTCTACACCCTCTGTGTTCAACCCCCCATTGTTCACTGACGCGCCTTGGACGGATTTCGAGTTTGGCACGCTTGAGGGAACGATTTGGGCTGGTACTAAAGCATTGACATAGGTCGCGGAGGCCGCCAGGAGCGCCAAGAGGCGCAAAACGGTCGGCTGCATCTCGTGATGGTTGTAGTAGTAGTAGTAGTACTGGGAGAAAAGATTAGGTATACGCTGCCCGGAGGCAGGAAGCACGTGTAAGTGTATTAATTATCGTTTAACGAGTGTAGTTCTTCAACCAAGGAAAGCCGACGAGATGGTCTTGCAACGAGAGTAGTGAAGGCAATTAAGTATTAGAAGAAGGAACAAACTGGATTAAAGAGAGTGGGGTAAGCAAAGACCACCTATAAAATATAACAACAACTTGGCAAAGGCCTGGCGTGGTATAGAAAACGAGAAAGGAGTGGCAGGGGTGGGGAAGAAGGTCGTACATAAGATGGCAGGAAATTAGAGAGAATCACGAAGGCTAGGTTCGGGGTCAGGGGAGGACAAAGCACAGCCCGGCAAGACGGGCGACGGGCGAGCCTAACGCCCTTAGCGCCGAAGGTCGTGTTTGTCTTTGCCATTGTTGGACTGGTAGTAGTAGCACTGTAGGGTACTAGTTACACCTACTTACACCTAGTCTCCTCTGGCTGGGTTTATCATGGTGTAAGGATGGTGTTGCTAGCCGCTATGGTGTACACCTATGCGGGCAAGTGATATCTTTAGCATGGCTGGGAATGCAACATGGTTGGTGCAGCCCCCTCGCTACCATGCCGACGCTGGGGGGGACCCTTCCATTCCTCTTCGGGCCATCGCGCGCCTGGGGGATTCTGCAGGGAACCTTGAACTCTACGGGCTTGTCCAACCCTAAATTTGGCCACCCCTGAACGTCTTGGGCATAGCTTACCGCTCTTTCAAGGCACAGTATGGACGCTTTCGCTCTCTTTCTCACAGAAAGGGGCCTGCTCATGCCTATCACGATTAAAACTCCCGCGCGAGAACTCCATACCAATCTCCCCCGAAGTGACGTATCGTGCAGTTGCCAAGGTGAAGGCCCAGATCTGCCAAGGACTGGTGTACTAAGTACGGGCGTAGTATCAACATATCGAGATCTGCGATTGGAGCAAGCCGTGAAGGACGGGATACATGAGAAGCCCAGCAGGAATCTGACTGCAGTACCAAGCCAACAAACACGAGAAATCGACCACATGATCCACACGTTGATCAAGCCTCAGAAATGCGAGCTTGGTACCACGCTCTGTCTCTCTCTGTGGACGACAACAGTTGAGCTGCCCCCAATGATCCCATCGCGATGCTGCTAAAATACCCTGAACAGTCAATCGGACCGGGCAAACTCACGGGCTAATCTGCTCCACAATAGCGCCTAGCTTCAGGGGTGTTTAGCGGGCAGCAAAGGTCAACAATAACGCGTTGGGGGTCCTCCACTGCTAGGACTGTAATTGGCAGGATTTGAGAAGGGTGCCGAAAGCCCGTGCCGCCCAGAAGCGACCCCATCGCGGTTTGACCCTCCCCAGTCCCACCGGGAGGTCCAGCGCTCGTGCGATGCATAAGCATCAAGCAAACTTCTCTCATACAAAACTTTACTGTGCGCCGGGCACTTTGGGGACAATGATCTAGCTCGCATTTGCTTTGTTCTTCGGAGAGAGACATGTTAGTGACAACACTTGTTGTCCAATCTGACTTCTCGCGTGGCAGGTCGTGGGTCTCGTGGCCTGGAATGCGGGGCACTCCTTGCCTGCTGCTGTCTTTGTTCTCTGACACTCCGCTTGGGAAGTTGACACCACCTTACCGAGACGACAAGTGAAGTTGCTAATTATAGCAACTCGTATGCGATATGCCGGTGATTAACGGTACAAAGGTATATTATACCTAGCTATTGGGTCTCGCATTGAGCCGTTCGGTAAGGTGTCCATCCTTCCGTGAAGTCATCTCGCTTTACAAGCTGCTCCTGTATGGCTCGGTACCCATATTTTAAGACTTACTTCCTGCGACATGTACCGCTCACAATCATGTCTCAACGCTTATACCCTTACTCGGAGCGTGAGACCTACTGAGCCCGAATGTCATCTGACAGCCTACAGTCTATCCGGTAATGAGTGACATTCCGCACATTCGTCGGGATTGTGCATTTGGAGTTATGGCAGCTTTCAACTGTCAAAGGCACCATCCCGGGGGATTCTCGATATTCGGTGGCCTGGGAGTGAAGTCATTGCGTTCTAGGATGCCGGGTTCTATCGTTCATACTTCAGATGTATGTTTCCAGCCCAGCCTGCAACAAGGCTGCTTGCAGGTCGACCTATCCAGAATAAAGGTATGTTTACGTCGAGCCGGCTGCCAACATGAGCAGCGCATCGTCAACAAAGTCAAGCACCTCTATGCACAGTGTGCACGGTGCCATCTCATCCTTATATGCAAGCCTGCCGTGGGGACTGAATCCAGTGGTAGATGGACTCCGGATTCTTCCCCTGCTGTCTATTTCATCGCGACAAGACGCAGACTTTTACATTGAATTGACTAGGTATCTTATACTTTTTTCCGTATGGCCTTCGAGACTTAATGCTCGGTCTTCATCGTGCACAATACCAGCCACCTGTGCTACATGCGCTTGGAGATTTCGGCAAGGTTTACCGACTATATGCGCGGCAAGATGCTTCAATTGCCACTTAAATGATCATCGAGGGAGCTGGGAAACCATGACTGCATACACTACTAGATAAGAACTCTAAAGTCCGGTTAGTTTTCTACCGACCAGCCTCTCGAAGTTGGTTAATTCTTGATATATTCGACAGGGAACTTATGCCCTCATGCATGAACGTTTCCGCCACCCAAGGCTTGTCCTCATCCGCATCCACAAGACCGCCCTGACAGGAGCACGAATACACACCATACGCTCCAATAGCACCAATAAACAGACTAGATCGAGCTTGTATTATCCATGGACTTAATTTTCTTCAGTAAAGCGAAATCATCAAATCTCGTTGCATTACTAGACAAATATTGCTGTTGATTGTACTGCGTCGCTAACATGCACTGCTAGTACTAGAAGGCTACGTTGAGCAAGGTCGAGATAAGAGTTCCGTGACCAATGCGCAAGTTCATGAACTTCTGCTTGCAGCCTACAACCTTCCCGGCCAAAAACCCACAGGCGAAATTGCAGAACCGATGGTGTATCGTTCTTAAACAAAGCATCTTACCATAGCTGCATCATGCAAGCACAAATATTGCGGCGTAGAGAAAGATAATGCGAACCACGACGACGCCTCGTGATAAATGCCTCTCAATACTTTGCACACTTGAACAATCTCTTGCCGGCGAACCCAGCTTTCCCGGCTCCTCAATCTCCACCAACCCGCCAGCTCAATTCCGAATCAGCAGCCAACTCAGGTATTTTCGGGCATACGGTACGCAGAGAAATTGAGATCACAGGAAAGTACCCGATACAACCGCCGAATGGACTGACCTGACATACCCCGTACTACAATAATCACCAAGCACATACGGAAGTGGTGACAATGATTTCCTAATCCGCCTCGGAACCTACCGAAACCGCTTCCCTTCTCAGCCTCAAGAAGTAAACATGAAACACGATACTTCCTACTGGCCGAAACCTGCATCGTGGCTTGAGAATCAGGAAGCCCCCCATATGCCCTGTGCCCATGAGGCTACGTCAAGAACGTTTTTTGTGGAAATAAGGCCCACGTAAATTGTCCGATACGGGCGAGCGGCACCCCTTTTCCGCACAGATAGGTACCTTACATATAGGCCAAGGGCCGGGCGCTAGCTTCGGTGATCCAATTGAGTTATCTTTGACAGCATGGGTGGCCCCACTATACCAATCGGGAGTTGTACTCGTACACCTATGTGAGCGTCAATGCTCACTACGAGAGTCAAAGCCGGTAACGGGAAGAGGCACGGGCGGTAGCATCCTCCACCCTCCCCTTTCCAGCACGAGAAAAAACAAAAGAAATAGGAGACGCTCCACGAACAACATTTGCTCGTGATCTACACTCAATCAGACTATGCGCGTTCATTGCCGGTCACGCCAGTCACGCCAGTCATGCAGGGCGTTGCACATGTGTACATTGCGTACGTACCTCAAGCCTCAACGGTATAGCAAATTCCCCTTATTTCGTACGTACCTCACGCCTCAAGCCTCAAGCCTCAAGCCTCAACGGTATAGCAAAAGTCCCCTTATTTCGTCTCGTTTCATCTCCTCTTTTGCGCCTATTCCTGGCTTTCAACCTACACAGCCGTTGTATGGACTCGCTTGGCTTCGCATTTTGTCTTAGTTTCTCATTCGAGGTTCTCTAAGATTGCGATTTCCCTTCTCTTTGGTAGGAACAACAACAAGGCTTGTGTGGGGGCGGCATTATTCGGAGGTTTTCTCTCTTTTCTTTTTCTCTTTTTCTTTCTTTTTTTTTCCCCCTTTTCCTTTCTTTTTTTTTGGTTTTGGGGGCTTTGGGCTTTGGGCATTGAGGGGCGAGAAAGGGGGAATCGAGATTTGGATCGTGATTCTTCGACCTCCAGTTGATTGATTGATGGCTGAAAGGCTTTGATTTGCGATGCTGTCTTGCGCTGTGTAAGGTAGAGTTGTTTGGTTATGTCAAACTTGCAAATATCGAATTGAGATCCTGCTTCGGTGCTGGGCGAAACCTGATTTAGGAATGGGGCTGCCTTGGTGGATGGGAGTGCTGATCAGGCTGCAGATCTCGGATTATGCGAAAGCGGAATGCGTAGGGGAAGTGAGAATATGATACCCTGTGGTTTATGTTGCCTCCCGCCAAATATCATGAACACACACACCTGTGTTGTTCTTCACCTACGGTCTATAATTGGATATACTCTACCAAGCCCAGCGTGGGTTGGCGGATATTAGATACACCTTATATGTGCATCCTCCTGAGATCAGAGACCCTCCTGTATATAGTGGACATGTACTGCTACACTCCGTCCTCTCTTTCACAGCGACAATTCCTCCTCTATTGATTCAAAGCAACTGCAATCACGAGTCACTCGCTCGCAGCGCACTCTTAACCTGCTCCCCCAAGCTCCCTGCGGCACCCTGCACCTTATTCACCCCAAGCGCAACCTTGGAAGCGGCCAATGCTCCCGACAGTCCGAATTGACTAGGCACGCCTTCAATCCGGTGCGTGGAATTGATATTCTTCACCAATGTAATCTGATAGCACGTCGCAGACCCTTGACGGGAGATGATAGTCGACCAAGCGAGAAAGAACTCCCAAATCCTGAACCATCTGGTCCCGTACTTGGCTTCTACTTTGTCCTTGTTTGCCATCCAATTCCTATACCACCGCCATAGCGTGGCGGAGTAATGCACGCCTATCGTGTCGATGCCCTTGACTTCGAAGCCTGCGCCTTCGAGTTTGTCCACGAACCAGCCTAGTGGCGTTGAAGCGTCTGCGCCGGGGAAGATGTATTTATTCATGAAGAGTCCCCAGATCAGGTCCTCATACTGCCAGGACTTCCGGATGCCGGCGATTTGGAGGAAGAAGACTCCGTCGTCGTCGAGCATGTCGGAGACTTGCTTGAGGAAGGTGGAGAAGTACTTTACGCCGACGTGCTCGGCCATTTCTAGGCAGGTGATCTTGTTGTAGCCGCCGGCTGAGACGGGGATGTCGCGGTAGTCCATGCATAGAATTCGGCTTTGATTTTCTTCGATGCCGGCTCTTCGTAAACCATTGTTGCCCCATGCTGTTTGATTTCTTCCTAGTGTGACTCCTGTTACACGCGCCCCGTAGTTGGTGCTGGCGTATTTTGCGAGAGTGCCCCAGCCGCAGCCGATGTCGAGAAGAGAATCGCCGTGTTTGAGACCGAGCTTTTCGCAGACGACGCCGAGTTTGTTGTCTTGTAGCTGTTCGAGAGATTCTTCTTTGTGGATGTCGGAAATAATGCCGGATGTGTAGATCATGCGTGGGCCTAGGAACCAGCCGTAGAAATCGTCGCCCCGGTCGTAGTGGTCTCGTACTTGCTCCTCATCTAATCTAGTCAGCATCACTTCCTAGATTTCGAACGACCTTCAGCATACCTTGAGAGCGGGTGTGCATGATCACTTCCGGCATCATACCAGTGAGGAAGAAGCGAAAGAGACTGATGGTGAACCTGAAGTTGGCCCAATCATGACGGTACTCCAGAGTTTCTAAAGCATCTCCCTTGAAGTCGACCGCTCCATCGAAGTACATCTCATGGAAAGTTTCAATTGGTATCTTGCTCTTGCCATGGTACTTCATTCGGTCTTTCTCGTTATGGAATTGAAGATAATGCTCGACTGGACGGCCAGGAAATCGAGCTTTCTCATTTTTTCGCGGCGAGATGGTGGATGCTAGGTACCAGAATGTAGCGAGAACCGGGATACTGGTGAAAAGAGCAAAGAACAGCCATGTAAATAGTCCTCCACTCACAGTACGTGAGAGATAAGCAGGGATGATCACAAGCAGGGCGCCAAGAAGAATGTTGGAGAAACTCTCGCTGCTTGCAGCATCGGCAGGTAGAGGTGCATTCTTGATTGAGGGATACTAGAGCCACATAGTTAGTCTACATCCCGTTCTGAAGGATCAATGGCTGAATTGATAGCCAGACCGAGCTCCTGGGAACGGAAACCTACGGTAGTGGTTCTCACTCCATAGTCCTCTGGGGGAGGTATGGGACTAGGGGCAGCTGGCGTTTCGATGAATTCGAAGTCGTCAGAGACTTCTGATCCTGATTTTGGCATTGTAACAACGGGCAAGAGCTGCTACAAAGGCCAATTATATTCAGAAATACTAGGCTGAAATTTCCTTAAAGGAGACTTTGTGCGGCTAGATGTGGCTAGAGGCGCGCGGGTATCTGGCATGTAGATGGCTCAGAGATCAACATCTTATTCACAAGTTGTGGCGCTTTCCTCCCTGCTGCGACCTTCCTCATACGTCATGTCTGTCAGCAGGACTATTAATATTGTCACGCGTCGTTTTATTGTCGCTTGTAATTCTGCGCGTTATTGAGCCTCTCTTACAGCCATGAATCTTCTTGACCATGGGGAAACGTAGCAACGGGTGCGTTACATGCAGGAGGCGCAAGGTGAAATGCGGTACGTCTCGTAAGCCCCATGCACTGGGAACAATTGTTTGTACTGATGTGATTAGATGAGGCTAAGCCTACTTGTGAAAGATGCAGGAAGGCAACGTACACTTGTGCTGGTTACAATCAGCCATGGCTCGACGAGGCTCGTTATGCCGCAGTAGCGCACCAACGAAAAGCTGAGAGGCAAGCAGAGGAGCAAGAGCGTTGGAATGCGCTGATACCCAACGAAGCTGCATTAGCGCACGGTTTTCTTCCGTTTGAGAGTGTCGGACGATCAATCAGCCTTTCTGCATTTCAGGATGACATTTGTCGATCTTTCGTCCTTCATAAGCTCACATCGGGGCCGACAATCACAAAGGGAATGGCCTGGTGGCTAAGTCCTACACCGCGGGTTCAAGTACAGGCTTACACACTTGTCTCGGCGAGCAAAGCAATGACTGCGTCGTTCTTTGGACGCATGCATCAACTGCCGAGAATTGTCGCTCAAGGACAATCTATGTACGGTGAGGCACTTCACAACCTACGTCAGGACGTAGGTCACGTTGTAAAGAGTCGGACAATAGAAACGTTGGGTGCGACTATGGCGCTCAATATGTACGAGGTCAGCCTCCTCACCCAAAAAGAATGTTGACAAAGTGGCACTTACTGTTATACAGTTGGTTAACATATCGCCCATGACGCCTGGTTGGATCACTCACGCTGGAGGCGTTGGCCGGCTCATACAACTTCGCGGACCTAGCGATCACCAGAAATACCCAGAGAAAACTATATTCTTAGAATCGCGCATGTTGATTGTTTGTACCACTGAAAGCCTTTACCCCTTAGTACCAAGACGATCTGACCGCTCTGCCTCCAGATCGCAGAGAGTATATTTTCCTGTCAAAGAACCTTTCTTGAAGAGCCGATGTGGAAGACCGTTCCGTGGGAGGGTAACATGGAGGCAAAGACAATCATGGATTGCCTGGTTGACATACTAGCCGATATACCATATTATGTTCAACTTCTCACGCCTCAACGCCGTTCTTTCCAAGGCATCATTTCTGAGAATCAACCTGGTAGCAAAGTAGCAAAGGCGCAGCTTCCCCGACTTCTCAAGAGGCTGAAGGACTTGCACCACGCGTGGGAAGTTCAGTACCCCGATTCTTATTGGCCGGTGACTCCCAGTCCCAGGTCACCTTCCGCTGGGAACGAGGAGATGAAGTCTCCGCCACCTCCTTTTGAGACAGTCCTACACTTCACAGACCTGCAGCGGGCCTATGATTTCTGTTTGTTCAACGCCGCCCTTCTACTTGTATTCTTACTCCTGGAAGACTCGGGGGAGCCGCAACTTGTCAGTAAATTCCTGCCAGATATGTTCCCTACTTTCGCAAACAGTTCTATACAGGTTATTGCGAACTTAATATGCCGTAGCGCGGATTACCTGTTGCTGGACAAGCACGGCTCTCTTGGGTTTATCTTCTGGACCTTTCCCGCTACTGTTTGCTACCTTTTCATGGACAAGAATCTGCCGCAAGCCAAATATGTCTTCGACATTATCACTCGCAACGCTGCCAGCAGTGGTTTCGGCTTTGGTGATTTTGTACTCCAAATGCCTACTCCGTTGGGTATGTGGATGGAGGGTTATAAGGCACGCCGTCAACAGCAAGCCGAGTACCAAAGCCCGGAGACGCTAGCCTCGACACCTGATGAATGAATGGTAAATCTATTCTTACGACCTCAACTGAGATCCGGCCTTAAGGAGCCTGCGACCCCGAAATCGCATTACTTGTTTTTCAACCTCGGATCATTCAAATTTCTACTCATAGACCTAGTCTATTTTTCATATGATGCCCACTTTATCTGGAATGTTATGTAGCTTATACCCTATATGCGGAATTTACTAGAGTGAGATTCTATAATCGCATTACCATGAAGAAGTGGACACATACATCGTGAGCTAAAGTTATATGCATCTAGGGTCTAGAAACATAGCCGCAGCTCCTAGTAAAGTCGCAGTAAGGGCGAAACCTAACGATTCGAAATGGCATGAGCCAGGGGGATGAATTCGCTACGAGAACGATGCATGAATTGAAAAGCACCCTTATTCTAAGATGGTCCTATCTTTCCTGAAGAACAATGAATCAATTCATACTATATCTCTCCTTAATCTCCACTATCAGCCTAGCCCGTTCAGCCTCCTCCCGTCAAACCTGCCATCTCTTGTCGACATTTCCAAACACGAAGGCGTTGAGTGACATTTTTGCAATATGGGATCCGGTTGAGTTTCCGCTTGGGTGGTATGTGGAGTACGTCTTAGGGTTGTTGAAAGTGTGACGTGGGTTGGGTACTGGCGTGGGATTGATTTGATGGAAGTCGGCGGGTCATCTAGTGTAACTTTGTTGAGGTATAATGTGAGGTGAATGTTTTCCATGCCGTCCCTTTTTTTCCCTTCCTTTTTCTGCATTTTCTTCTCCTGCTATTACAACGTCTGCCAGAGCTCGCGGCTTACATTGCCAATGCATAGTTCTCGCCTAGACTTGATCGCTGATCTAAATCTGTAACGGAAGTTTTGTTCGATAGAGCTTATTCCTCAAGGTCACCCATAGAAACGAATCACGAATTCTGCCCGCTCAAATCTCGTCTAGAGGCTTTGCAAGAGGAGACTGTACTTCCCTCTACTGCATCGTTTATCCGAAGCAGGTTATGGCAACGCAATGCCACCAATCACGCATTTCCAAAGACCTCATAATAAGAGAAGCACTGCAGGAGATTGTCATTGCTGGGCTGGGGTATCCACCCATACGGCAGCAATAAGCCCCCTCCTGCTTCAATCATTCAATATTGCTTATAATACATCATCCGGTCCCCGGCCCCTTGTAATCCTGATCTGGCAGGTATAGATGCCTGATTGCCCCCTCGTTTGTCAAGACAACCAACCGTATCACGCCTCCCGAGCTTCCATCCCATTTTATGGCCTCCCTCAATGCACCCTTAACAAAATCAATACCCTCTTGCTCGGTCATTCCCTCCTTCCAGTATGAGTCGCAGTATCCGTAGATATAAGTGCTCCCTGAACCTCCGATGGCGTATGATTGCTTGTGTAAGCTGCCACCAAGCGGAATGCTGTAAACCGATCCCCCATGCCTTGGATCGTACCCAGCGATAATCATGCCAGCGCTGCAGCAGCATCAATCGTCAGTCTCGCTTCACAATAGCAAAGCATAGAACCTAGCATTTCGCCCACCTGAGCTGATCCTTATTTGCATAACACAATTCCTGAAACAGCGCCGCAGCGGTCTGTGTAGTCGGCGGCTCATCATTTGTTATCCCATACATGCCCAAGTGGTAGTGTACTATATCGGCAACGGCTTGTGTGTCGGCCGCAGACCCAGACCGGCAGCACCAGATTGTGTCGTGCACTTGGGTCAGTTTGTCGGTCACTCGGTTTGCGATGTAGGCGCCTGTTGTGGTGCGGGAGTCGGCGCCGAGGATGACGCCTTGGGAGAATGTTATGGCCATGCTGAGGACAGCGGGTTAGGTGTGGTCGATACCTTTGAGAAAGGCGAGGAGCTTACATCGAGGTTCCGAGGCTGCGGAGGGTGAATGTCAGTCATTGGCTGAGGGAGAGCTCTGGGTAGACTTTTTACTTGACTTCTCCGGTCTTCAGGTGGTTCATATCGATGTGTATGCCATCTATGAAAATTAATCAGTCCTGTATCTCATAGCTTGGGTCGATTTTTGGGGAACTAGACCTTCGTTCAGCATTCCCGTTACCGACGGCATGGTTGGTATATTAAGAAGCGAACGGAGAAGAGTACGCGTACTTCTCAATCCTTAACTATGAAGATGTATGCCTTTGACACAAAGCTTGAGAGATAGATTACATGGATCTCCACCAGGCAGCTCGGACGCGTTACCAAAGCTTCTGCGCTTGGCGTCTAACGCGCGTATACTAGTCATTTAGCCAATCAGGCAACGGCCGCTGACCTTGACTCGCATATTCGTATGCATTCCATTTAGTCGGAAGGAAAGCATCAACTTACCAAAACTCCTGCGGTTAGGTTTTACGGGAATTATAGTATAGCTCGTACTTCAAGTTGCAATGCGTTCATATCTGGTTTCGCTTTCACTTCGTAGCGACTGAACTCCGTTTGACGAACCATTTAGTTTCCGGTCCAGTGTTTGATTAGCCTTGTTTGGTTCCATCCCTGCACGAATTACCTACACGTCCTTGCCTTTATCAGAATGGCCGGTTACTGGTCATACCTTCGACTTCCAGTAATGGCATCTTCTAGCATCGCGGCTCTTGCAAGTGGACTGTTATACTTCAAGCAAAAGTACGTTGTAGAAATATAAGGATCGCGGTATAGCTGATTTTCTGCAGCGATCTCATATATCCACGTTACCTGCCGGCGGGATCAAATACTGAAGAAGGGGTTCCTCTTCCCACGCAATTTGGGATCTCGGACTATGAAGACCTCCGTATTCCCACTCCAGATAAGGAAACATTGGGAGCTTTCTTTATCCGAGCCCCTAACCGAGGAATTGCAACAAACGTCACGATTCTTATGTTCCATGGTAATGCAGGCAACATCGGCCACCGAGTGCCAATTGCTAAGTATCTTGGTGAAAGTTTGGGTTGTAATTGCCTTATGCTCGAGTATAGAGGTTATGGCGCATCTACCGGGACGCCCGATGAAAAAGGACTAATGATTGATGCTCAAACGGGCCTTGATTGGATTCGCACCTCCAAGGAAACTAAAGACAACAAGATTGTTATTTACGGCCAGAGCATAGGCGGAGCTGTTGCCATACAGCTTGTAGCCAAGAACCAAGACGCTGGTGATGTGATCGGTCTAATTTTGGAGAACACATTTACGTCGATCAGGAAGATGATCCCTAGGTAGTTCTCAACGTTCTTTTGTGATTCCGAGGGCTAAATTTCCAAGTGCTTTCCCACCAGCGAAGTACATAGCATGGCTATGCCACCAGTACTGGCCCAGCCAAGATATTCTTCCCCAAATCACAAAGGTTCCTATTCTGTTCATCAGCGGCCTCAAGGACGAAATCGTTCCGTAAGTAGAATATTTGCAACTTTCTTCTCTATGCTTCGTCTTTCCAATGGCGCAGGCCTAGCAGGATGATTCCTATATAGTTCTCTACCTATCCTCGCCCTATACTGCCCTTAAGCACCTAAACTAATCTAACTTGCCGAGTGACAGGCCGCAGCACATGAAAGATCTTTTTGCCGTATGCCAAGCGAAGAGAAAGATCTGGCGGACCATACCCAACGGGTCCCACAATGACACCGTAGCAGAGCAAGACTACTTCAGGTATATCTATGAGTTCATGCAGGATGAGGTGCTTGGCAATCAGTGATACTATTTGTGATACCCTGGTGCGGAGTCTGAGCTGTTATTTGTTTTCAATCAGGATTCATTGCAACTACCAAATTCCGATGGAGCAGGCCTGGAAATGGAGTTTTGAGGTGGCGTTAAATGGATTTTCCTCGGACAAGGACAATTTCATAATAGCATTGTACTACCACAGCACCTATGTAGCTCAGATCAAGCCTATCAAGTTCTTGTAGCTCTCAAATACTAGTAGCGTCCGCAAAGGCTGAAACTGAGTGTACAGTACTGCACCAGCTCAGCTCTCAGTGCTGCTAAGCCTCATCCACGTGTCTCGTGCATTAATTCCTTAGAACGGGATACCATATTGAATGACTAGATTCTCGTTTATGACTCATGTGTGGTTGTGTCATCATCCGCTTATAGAAACCGTTGGAAACATAATTTGACGTGCGTTGCCACAATTGCACAAAAAAATCTACCTACGCACTATTGACCTAGACATCCTCCCGACTCCAAACGTCATTTGGACTGTGTGAGAGAGGCTGATCTTCTAAAGCCTTTGCTTTGTTGTTCTTTGCATTGACATTCTCGGATTATATCTGTTACCCGCATTTAGGGATCAACGCCCAATTTTGGGGGCCACGCTTGAGTGAGCATGGCGACAATCGACACAGCACTTCAGCAGATCGTACAGGATCAGTCTCAGACATCGCAACGGAGGCGTCACCGTCGGGGTGGTCAACATAGGTCGCGACCGCGCGCAGACTTGGGCACCAATGACCAGACTTCAACAAGCGTCAACTCCTCATTAGTATTCAGACCAGCCTCAGTAGCACCCGCTCCAAATCCATCCTCCGCCGAAGCCTCAAGTGCGGAAGCCTCAGCCACAGAGAATGGCCCGCCTAGCAGTACAAGAGGTGGAATGCCGCGTGGAGGAGATAGAGGGAGAATACGGGGGACTGGAAGAGGTGGCGAAGGCCGAGGAGCTAGAATAGAGATGTCAGGACGTGGAAAAAATGCTAGACCATCTACTCAACCAGAGAACGGCAACTCCGAAGGCGTTTCGCACAACCCGGCGACAATAGTCGGTTCTAATCGTCGATTCGGAGGACGGCTGACCCAGGAAGGGGGGTCGTCTACCCTGAGCCAATCTGTTCTACATGCAGATGCACAGGAGTTTCATCCTGGGCAAGTTCATCATCCACGTGCAGGACACTCAAGAGGCGGAAACGCTGCCCAAGCAAGTACCCATCAGAACAATACCAGAACCCCACGTCCAAGACGGCAGTCTCTTCTTAAATCCATGGCCCCGGATATTGCTACTCGTACACATGAGGACATTTCCAATGCTATCTATGAGTGTCCGATATGCACAAATGAGGTTGCTCGGAATTCGAAGGTCTGGTCATGTAAGACGTGTTGGACAGTGTTCCATTTGAGCTGTATCAAGAAGTGGTCAATGAATGAAGGCTCTACACAAGCACAGCAGCGCCACGAGGATGGGGATCTTCCTCCACCCAGACAGTGGAGGTGTCCTGGGTGCAATTTGCCTAAGGACGTTCTACCATCTACATATACATGTTGGTGTGAGAAGGAAGTCGAGCCTCGATCAATATCTGGTTTACCTCCTCACTCGTGTGGTCAGACATGTGGGAAACCGCGAAATCTACCGAAAAAATGCCCCCATCCTTGCGAACTGCTATGTCATGCCGGTCCATGTCCACCATGTACACACATGGGGCCAATACAGAGCTGCTTCTGCGGGAAAAATCGATCATCTCGAAGATGCGCTGAAACAAATTATGACACTGGATGGAGCTGCGGCCAGGTATGTGGAGATCTCATGCCTTGTGGCGAACATACTTGCCAGACGCTGTGCCATGAAGGTCTATGCGGTGCCTGCGAAGTACAGCTCGATTGTCGCTGTTACTGTGGCAAACTGGAACAATCGGTCATCTGTTGCGAGCGAGGAGATGAGAAGAAAAGTTTCCGAGCATCGAAGCTCGATGATGGCTCGGTGACTGCCGAAACCTGGAACGGAAGTTTCGAGTGTAGGAACCAATGTGAGAGGCACTTTGACTGTGGAAAGCATTCTTGTGAAAAGAAATGCCACCCACAAGAGCTGGAGGAGCCACACTGCCCTCGATCCCCAGACATTGTAACTCATTGTCCTTGCGGCAAGACTCCACTCGATGAAATATCAACTTCTCCGAGAGAGTCTTGCGAGGATCCCATTCCCAATTGCGAGAAATCATGCTCAAAGAGGTTACCGTGCGGCCATTCATGTCAACAGGTCTGCCACTCAGGTGAATGTAGGCCTTGTCTTCTCACCGTTAATATCAATTGTCGTTGCGGCCGTACTCAGTCCTCTACAATATGCCACCAAGGCATCGAAGAGCCGCCGCAATGTATGAGAACCTGTAAAGCTACACTCAATTGTGGCCGCCATGAATGTGGTGAGAGGTGTTGCCCTGGTGAAAAGAAAGCGGCGGAACGTCAAGCGACAAAGCGCAAACTTCGGCCGTTGGGTGCCTCCCGAGTTATTGACGAAAGCTTCGAAGCCGAGCATATCTGCTTTCGCTCATGTGGGCGCTTGTTAAAGTGTGGAAACCATGCATGTCCTGAGCTATGTCACAAAGGACCCTGTGGAAGCTGTCGAGAGGCCATCTTCGACGAAATCAGCTGTCACTGTGGGAAAACAGTTCTACAGCCGCCACTGCCCTGTGGCACTAAACCTCCTCCATGTCGATTCGATTGCGAGCGACCAAAGGACTGTGGGCATCCACGTATCCCTCATAACTGCCATAGTGACGATGAAAGCTGTCCCAAGTGCCCTTTCTTGGCACAGAAGCCTTGCTTGTGCGGAAAGAAGACGCTCAAGAACCAGCCTTGTTGGCTGACAGAAGTCCGGTGCGGCGAGGTGTGCGGAAACAAGCTAAGATGCGGTTCCCATTTCTGCCGCAAGCAATGTCATCGTCCTGGTGACTGTGAAGACGTCGGAAGGGCCTGTCAGCAAGCCTGTGGTAAAGCGAAGAAATCTTGCGGGCATCCGTGTGAAGTGCAGTGCCATGCGCCCTCGGTCTGCCGCGAAGACAAACCCTGCCAGAACAAGATTTTCATCACATGCGACTGCCAACATCTAAAACAAGAGATGAAGTGTAACGCATCAAAGGCTAGCGAAGGCAACACTAAGAAAACTCTACCTTGTGATGATGAATGTGCCAGACTAGCAAGGAATCAGAGGTTGGCCCTGGCTCTCAACATCGATCCAGAAGCACACAAAGATGATCATATTCCTTACTCCAATGAAACGCTAAAGATGTTCCGAGAGAACGTGAAATGGGCCCAAACCCAGGAAAGGGAATTTCGGGTCTTTGCAGCCGATGATGCAGAGAAAAGACTACGTTTCAAACCCATGCCAGGACACCAACGAGCTTTCATACACGCTCTTTCAGAAGACTTTGGACTTGATAGCGAAAGCATGGACCCAGAGCCATACCGGCATGTTGCCGTGTTCAAGACGCCACGTTTTGTCATGGCACCAATGAAGACCCTTGCTGAGTGCGTTCGCATTCGCACTGCGGCCGAAGCAACGACTGTGACTGTAGCTGACACTCAAAAGAAGTTACAAGCCAATAATGAAACCTATAATGGCTTCCTACTGACTCTACCGCGGTTTGGCCTCACTCTAGAAGAATTGCGAGCAGATCTTGCGCCTGTATTTGACCACACGCCTGGACTGGCGTACGACATATCCTTCCTACCAAGTGAGGAGATCGTTATCAAAGCTCGACCAGCTTCCTCTTCTAGCGTTATTACCAGTTCCGCTGTTGAGGAAAGCCTGAAAGCCCTGAAGAACGACCTTTCAGCATCCGTAGCTTCGAAGCGCCTTGCAGCATCCATCCAACTATGCGCCATGGACTCATCACTTAACATCCTCCGCCGGGAACTGGACGATCCAGCCAACAATGGTGGCTGGAGCCAAGTAGCAGCTAAAGCAGCCGCTCCTCGGTCCATGCCCAGACAAACAGCGGTGGGTGAGAAGAGCGTATATACAGTCCTTGGAAGCAAGCTTCGAGATGCCAAAAAGAAGAAAGATGAGGCCAAGAAAGCAAAAGATGCCGAGGTTGCTGCAGATGATTGGGAAGAAGAGTTTAGGAGGGAAGAAGAAGAGGAAGAGAAGGCTAAAGCTGAGGTTCAGAGCGAAGGCCAAGCTCCAGCTGGCATCGAAGACAATCAGCATAAAGAGGTCGTTCAGAGCGAGGAAGCCGCTCAGCAGATTGCTTCAACCAAGCCACATGACACTGGCGATCGTACCACCAGCTTGGCTGAGGTCTAGCTTCAAAATGCCGTAGAAATTGGCCTGATGCGCCGAGATTGATGGTAACCCATTTTACTGTCTTAAATGGAAAGGCAGCTGGCTTTTTATAGCGAGAGAGGCAGCAATTGTACATTTTCTAGTATCGGTACTATAGCAAAAGACAAAAGTGGCTTCAACCAGTATTTACGGCGACATGCCCAGCTTTCAGTCCGTATCCCGTGTTGGCTACCTCAGAGTCCGAAGCAGTATCCGCAGCATTCAGCTTCCCTCCCATACAACCCACACAAAGCGCCTACCAAAGCTATTAGTTACAATCCTACATTACACAAACAAGTTACGAATCCCCTTCCACCTCCCCAAACATACCCCTCGCCTCCCCGCCGCTCCCACCTTCCTTCCCACCCATCTCTCCAAAGCCTTTCTCCACAGCATCCGAAAAGAGTCGCAATACATCGCCTTGTTCCTCCACCGACATCACAGCTCCGCATTCAGCCTTCCACGTCGGATCATACTCGAAAGCCTTCGTGGTGAACTGGTCGAAGAAAAGGGCGTCGTAAAGCGTATCGCTCCTTCGTGAAGCCTCGTGGAGGGTGTCGATCTTATGGCCTTGGGCTCCACAGCTGCAGAGCTGATCACCGGGAGGGCTGGGGCTGTATTGGTGTTCGATTTCGAAGCCTGGGGATGGTGCTGCCGAGTCTTTACTACCGCGCTCCTCTTTTACTTCTTCATCTTCGTCTTCTTCTTTTACTGGCTGGGCTTGTGCTGCTTCGTGCAGTGAGGCTTTCCAGGCAGTTGTATCTGCTATTGAATTCCCAGCGACTTCTTCATCGCTTTGCATTTCGCCATATCGAGGTGTTGATGGTTCCGACTTGACAACGGTGTCTTGGTCGATCATGGGTTCTTGTGCCTGCGTTGGGGGAAGCGGGTTGACATTGTCCACCGCTTCTGATGCTTCGATGTTAACAGCGGAGGCAATATTACAGTACTTGTGGCAGCTCCTCTTGTTTTCCAGTTCCTGTTTCCGTGCTACTTTCTTTGCTTTGCGTTCAGTGGTTCTCCTTAACCTGGCTTGTTCGCGTGTCACCCCTAGACAGGTAGCACATTTCCTAACTCCACCAGTGCCGTGCCAGTGCTCAGAAACCTCCTGGTCACACATGGTCAACCTGTCACCCCACTCCGCTCGAAGTCGACGATATGTTTCACAGGGTTCACGATGACCTCTATGAGTCTCCGAAGTGCTGGACCCGGATAACATCATTCCTCGTCGACAATCTGAACAGAGTCGAGTCCAAACTTTGCACATTGTGATGGAATGTATGAGATGTAAGCCTTCAAGGGCCTTTTCTGCGATTGTTGCTTTTGGTGGGCAATTGCTTGATGGATCTAAACGATTTGGCTTCTCTGAGGTTGAGAAAATACAGATATTTTTCCTGAGGCTGAATTTGTGCTTAAGTATGTCAAAATATCTTGTTGTTAGCGGCTGGAAGTGAACGTAGACGCTTTTATTAGCAATAAAGGGGGCTTGTCCTTTTGACCAATGGAACAGACCTCGGTGCCCCAGGTATGGCCCATCCGAAGAGTGACATTATCTGGCGCTACGATTATTATCCGATGGTGCAGGTCATGGATCATATCTGCTACAGCAGACGCCAATGCTCGTATTGCATGCATGGACTCGAAGCTAGGTGGACATCATTTCTAAGTATATCGACGAACCAAAATGGTGTTGGGGGGTTGAGGCTTAATCTGAGCTGTCTTGTCGGGTTCTTGCTAAGGCAGCAACAACGAGGGAGCAAATGAAAATGCGTTTTGCTCTGAATGTGAGTCTCCCAATAGTGTGATGAAAGCTCATGTGTCACCCGGGAACCATACACGGGCTTTGCATATATTGGCCGCGCTTCGACCAGCCGCTCGGGCTTTGGTTGTACTACATATATTAAACATGGCGGGGTGATAGTGGCAAAGAATAGGTCGATCTGGACCAAGTCAGCCTCGCCCAGACTGCATGTGCAGACTTATGTGCATTGCCATATTGGGGAGCAGCAGAAAAAGCCGGATCGAGCATATACGGGCTGCACAATTGGCAGATCTTGTGGGCATAGAAGATGTGGTACAGTGAAGCCTTGTTTTTCTTGACCCAAATCAAACTCATCAGATGCATCAGGGTCCACACCATAGGATCGAAAAAAGGTGCCTAGCGTCAGCTGCACCACAGAACCGAATGGTAACACCATGACATCCCAGCAACGATTATTCCCCTACACGTAAGTTCGGTCATACTCTCAGCCTTACAACCGCTCTTTGCAGCCTAATCACAAACAAAGTCTATTGTATCAGATTTCAGAAGAAAACGCCGGTAAAGTGTACGGAGTGAAGAGCTTGATTTGTTTACTCATTCGGTTGATACCACAGGACCGTTCCCTCTCATATTGTAGTGATGGTTCTATACCAAGATTCTGGTAAGTTCTTGAAAATTTCCGATGGCTCATTGCGCACGGAAGCTGCTTCACAGGTGTCAACCTTTATCAAGATGTTGATCAGCAAACTGCTGATCAGGATAGATGAATGTGATTGAGTCTGACTAGCTAATCCTCTAGGAGGGAGCTATCTATTATACATGGTATGACACTACCAGTGATCATAGACGGAGGTGGAAGAGCTAACAAATGTGTTACTCAAAGGAACGCTAGCATGCTATTGGTTGACAACAGGCTATCTCCGAGATTGGAGGCCATCAAGATCATTGCGACTCACAGCCTTGGGGACTAGCGTGCTCTTGCTGTTCGTATTCACGTCTCATATCTTGGAACCGCTGTTCTAACACCGGGCTTGCACGCCCTTCAGCAGCGATATCTCCCAAATCATCTCCGAAAGTGGTCGCTGGCTGATCGCGAAGACTGAAAGTCTCCAGCACATCCGCACCATTGTTGGCAGGCTCCATAAGAAGGCTATGGGCGGAATTGCTGGGTACAAGTGTTGGGGATGGTACGAACGGGCTTGTCTGACTGCTTCCGTCGCTCATGTGGCCGCCCATGGTTGGTGTTCGACTTCGACCATACGGGCTGTCCACAGGATCTGAGCCGTCAAGAGGATAATCCATGCTCGTTCTACCAGCGCTCATGAGCGTGGACCCGCTTGGTAGTTTCTCATAGGCCCCCATACCCATTTCAATATCTCTGAAATGCATTAGTGTTCCTCTGGGATTATTCAAATTCGGCGGCGTGGCTTGTGTGGTGGCTATGGTATGGGTGCATGGGACCATGCGGACAATGCATCGGCTGCAAGATGGTAGTGATCGATTGCATTTGAGGTGCCTTCCTCTGCGCGGGTCATTGAATGTCACAGCCAGTCGGTAACGAGTGAATGGAAGCGGTAATGCAAAAACTTAGACTTACCTGCATCTATCACATACCCTGTGTGCCAGTTGTTTTGGAGGATTCGGAAAGCTGGGTGCTACAGACATCACTGGAACGCAAGGCTCTGCTGCAGGCATCGGCAATATGTCTGGCGTAGTTGGAGACATGGGCGGAATCGCTTGGAGTGCTGGGAGCATTGAAGGATTGTTTTGGACAGCTGCAGATGTTTGTGGGATGTCCTGGGGCTCTGTATATGCTATTGGGTCGAGCTGCCACTGGAGTTGATCTTCCCGTCTTCGCCTTCTTGCCGCTTGGCTTCTACGAGGTTTCGAATGGCCTTCTTTGGTTATTGCTCCACTTCCGGTGACATGACTAGGGAGCCCGCTTGGTGTAGAGACCTTGGACGACGGAATTGACAGATTACTTCCATTTGGTGTTTGAGGACCACGATTCGAGGGAGACGGCGGGGATTCGACCCAGGGTCCCTGTTGAACTTGCGCAGTGACATAGCTCTGAGAGCTACTTTCTTTTTCCGTTCGTAGGAAGGTTATGAGACCCTGTGTGTGCAGTCTTGGCAGCGCCTGCTGCATTTGGTCGCGAGCCTTCTGGGTCACTTGTGTTGGTATTATCATCGTCTCGTGGCCATGTTCAGGGTTGGAAGCTTGGACGTTTTGCGGCCATTGAGGGACAAGCAGGACTCTCACTTGGGGGATTTTCAATTGCGATGCGGGTTGCACAGCATGCTGAGAGCGATGCCAGTCCCATAATCCGTCGGACCTTCCAATCACGGCCTCTATACCGAGCTTTCGCTCTATCACTGCTCGGGTGTGTAGTCTCGTTTCGTTGCACGGTAGGTGACAGACACTAGAATAACAGTAAGTCGGTCGCGAGCATTGGGACGTCGACTTCCATTCTTCCAACCAGGGTGGTTTTGCTTGTGGGTTGGAATGACACCTTAGAAAATATTGGTCTCCTGTCAGTGGTCGGTCACATATGAAGCAAAGGTATTGTATGCACATCTCTTACTCGTGGCTCTTGAGAAAGCCACGCGATGTGTATGACGTGGGCAATCTTCTCAAAGCAAGTCAGGTGCAGATAGTGTAGGTGTGCAACATCACGGGAGCCCCTTAGCAAGTATTACAATTAGCTATGTCAATCCATTTCCCAATGCAGACACGAAGACTACGGGCCGCGCCAATTTTGTGCTGGGAGGGTGGCGCTCCATATATAACGGAGTGAATAGGTCCATCTTATATGAAAGGCGGTAGTACTCTGCTGCATGACATCCATCTTTGACGATATCGAAGAAGATTTTTCATAGTCTTCCCATCGTCTCTGAGAATATTCAAACCTGGCCATTGCACCGTAATACTACTCTATGTCTGGTCCACAATGCCTTGGCAACATTTGGATAGCTCCCGCAACTGGTTCATGACTCCTCCTATATTCACGGGATTGCGACATCGTTACGGAAGGTTCGACTGCCCTCTTTCATGCTGTCGAGAAGGAATTGGACATCCTGTTGTTTCAGAAGGAAATTGAACGACGATGGGATGGCTCTGAATGGAAACATTAATGCCAGCGGAAGGAGCAAGGTCTGATGGCGTCTCTAGAATGCCAGCTTTGAAGTGAATGCGCCAGGGGCAATGTTATTCTGTTTCAAATTGTGCCCTACCGTTATTACCTATAATAGAATAACCAATGAACGCATCGTATTCGACTTACTAGACCTTGGAGAGACGCGAAAGCCGTAACCTGTCATGATCACTCGGTCCTTCAATGCTGTGATCTGCAGTAGGAACGGTCATCAAATCCCACTCGGCCGTATTGGTGGCCATTAGGTGAGTAGGGAAACAGTTAGCGCTGCTTAGGGTCTCTCAGCGTGTATCTAGCCTGCACTGGAAAGGACCATAGAACCACCTTGACTGACTCAGCCGTCGAGACGTACCTCCAAAGGTTTCACATCGTCCTTGTCAGCGAAGACCCAAACGGCATTGAAATCGAGTTTGAGGAACTACCGCGCAATATTCGGCCATGGTCACTGAAACTTGGAAGTATCGCAGTCTTCGAAACATGGATGGCATGCGCGATAAACATGCACATTCCTATCTGGAACTTTATGCGATTGATGGTTGTTGCCCACGAATAAATCCACCACAGCCTTCGAATCGTAACTGCACGCTGGTAATCCCGACTCTTGCGTTACCGCCTGCAGATTGGGAAGACTAGTGGAATATGAGCCGTCGACGACAAGAGCATACAGCGTATATCATACCAAGAGCGATAGGATATTCCACTTATCTTCCAAGGGTTTTCAATACATGGCTTGTGGGGGTCGCTACCCGTCGAGATGGAAATCCATGCGCTTGGAGCGCTTGGAGGTATTGCTCGCTAAGAGAAAAAGTAAACACAGTCAAAGTTGTTGATTGTGCGCACTACCTCTATTCGTACATAGAATCACCCAGTCTCCTCTCCCTACATCAATATATCGCTTCGATCAACTTAGTACACCTTAATTACCGGCTAAGTCCATACTGTGAACCTCCACTACCTGTAGCACAGCCATTAGTAATCATCCTTAGTCACACATGGCGCATAACTCACTCGAAGTCACACTTCCCTCCCCAACGATCCCCTGTCCCCACAACTCTCTTACCTTCCTTCTATCCTCCGGCAC